>JAVCKT010096197.1:0-13453 GCA_032273925.1 Rhynchotus rufescens
AAAAACACAACTACAGCTTAGCCTTAAAATACAATATATGTATTAAAAACCAACAATCAACCATAGATGCATACCTGGAAACAGAATTGTGGAAACAGGAGGACAGGCATCTCTCTTCCCAAACACAAAAGGCAATTATCTCCCCCTCATGTCCATATTTAAGCTTTTAACTTTTAAATATAACCCCCACAAGCAGCTCAGGACAGCAAGCAGCAATACCTATGTCATTATCATTTATCCCACCCCTCTTCACTGGCCTCTTATCCATTTCCCAGAGCTAAGGCCCTCAGTTAAAGCTAACCTGAAACACCTGTGTCTGTGGTCTTGCGGTGATATAAATTAAGCGCACACATTGACTCTTGCAGAGTAGTAGTCCCTGCTTTAAATGCTGAAATGAATTTGTAAGGTGTGCTTGAGGCAATGCAGAGACAGGGGAGTGCTTTGTAACTTTATTTTTCCCTCACTTCTGAACTGTTTTCCTTCTCTGTGTCAGACAACGCAGCGCTGCAGCCTCCCGCGCCCGACAGCCACCGCCGGGCTCGCTGCGCAGCCCCCGAGCCCAGCGCGGGCCCCGCCGCGACGAGCCACAAAATGGCGGCCGCCTCGCCCCGACAGCGGCCCAGCACTACAGCTCCCATGGTGCCGCGCGCGGCGGCCCCGCCTCGACGGCGGCCCAGCACTACAGCTCCCATGGTGCCGCGCGCGGCGGCCGTTGCTCGCGCCGCCCCTCGTGAGGCGCCGCCTCGCGCTCGCGAAGGTCGCGTAGGGCAGAGCGCCGCGGAGCCGCCATCGCTGTCGCCGTCATGCTCGCCGCGGCGGTGCGCAGGTTTGCCACCTCTGCCGTCCGCAGGGGCCACTACGAGGACGGGCCCGGGAAGGTGAGGCGGGGAGGAGGCGCCGGGCCGGCCCGGGGGTGGCGGGGAGGAAAGGGCCTGCATGAGGCAGGGCGACGGGTAACGGCCCTCGGGGACGGGGCGGTGGGAGAGGCGCCCTTGAAGGGCACTGGGGCGGCCTCGGCCCGGGCTGAGCTCCCGGCGAGGGGCAGCGCCTTTTCGGGGCCCGCCCGGGTGCCCGAGGCGGCGCAGGCCCGTCCTGCCGCAGGCCCTGCCAGAGGGAGCTCAGGGCCCCGCAGGCCGCGGCGGGGCCTGGTCTGCACTTGGCTCTTGTGCTCCCAGCGAGGCCGATGTGGCCGGGTGCAGGCTAGTGGATGTCCTTGCGCCAGTGTCCTGGCAGGCACTGGGGGGCTCTGGACTGTGTGCTGTTCTGCATGCCCTTCACAGCTGCCTTCTGCGTCCGTGGTACAGATGATGAGTACTGCAGTATGAGGGGACACAGTGATACTGTAAACGCTTTCTGATGTACCATATGCTTAGCATAATGTCTTAAAACATTACTAAAAACTAACTGTACACACCTAATTAACATGGGCATATCCAATCAAATGTTAGAAACAACCTTTTCAGAATGACAGGAAGTACATACTGGAACAATTTGCATAGACAAACTGGATTCTCAGTGCTCAGAGACACTTAACTGGAGAAGGCCCTGACCCAAACTGGTCTCCTTGGGCTCTACTTGGAGTTGATGAACCACGTGAACCTGCAGTGATCACATCCAGTCTAAGTGGGCCTCCCTTCACAGGAGGGAGGAGAATTGTTTGATGAATGAATGTTTTGTGTGTCACCTTGAATCTGCATGACCCTGGGCATCTTGCTGTTATCAAGTGGTGAAGAAGCAATTAAGCTATCTTACATTAATTGCAAAGTTAAAATTTAATTTCTTTTCTAGAATATTCCATTTTCCATTGAAAACAAATGGCGACTACTGGCAGTAATGTGTGTGTTTTTTGGAAGTGGCTTTGCTGCCCCTTTTTTTATAGTCAGACACCAGCTCCTTAAGAAGTGAAGAGGATGGAATGTACTCCTGCTGACTGGGTAACTGACTTTTTAAATACTCAAACGTGGGATCTGTGATCAAAACAGCTTAACATGTCAAAATACACCTACAAGTTGCTATAAATAACAGGCCTTTCCAGACCAATTGCTCAGAATGTGTGGTCTGAAGTTGCTGCCTAAACTGCTTAAAATTGTGAGAACAGGTTTAACTTGTTTCACATGACTGCTGAGCTGTCTCTTTTTCCTGTGAATTCTGACTGCCCAGAGGCTGTACTTCTCTGCAGCTCCTTGGTGGTGTGCAAATAGGCAGTAGAGTGGCAATTGGCAAAAAAAAAAAAATAAATAAATAAAAACAGATCCATCTCCTTTAGAGCAACTAGGCTATACCTAGTATAGTCTGTAGGAATATCTGGCACACGTGATGTGGACACGATAGTATGAGGCAACTGTGACGCTGTAAACGCTTTCTGATGTGCCAGTTAAAGGCAGGAAATGGAATTTCCTGAAGTTCCATTTTACTGTGGTAAATAATGGTGATGCCCATGCACAGCACTCATTTGTTTGCCATGTAAAATGCACTTCCTAAAACAATGTTTTTGTAAGGCTATTTTATCATAACCGATGCTATAATAACTGATGCTTCAAGGCCGATGACCTCTGCAGACAAAGTAAGCCTCCAACACTGTTTGGCCTCTATAAGCATGCTGTTTCCAGTTGAAAGGTTTCTGCAGTTTATCTGAACTTAACTGATTAAGTTTTGCATATAACTGAAACTGCTAATTCCATAATTTGAGAACTATTAAATCTTTCTGGGAAATGTGGATGACCCAGGTATCTCTTGGAAGTGAATGTAATGCTCTCTGGTATCTCATAACTAGAAAAAAAGTATGAAGTTTATTGCCATTCTGATACTTTTAGCTACTTAGCTTTTCTTTCTCTTTTTTAAAGTTTTTAAATCTGTTAATTCTCCTACTTTCTCTTGCAGCATTGAAGCCTTCTACACAGCAGCTCTCAATGGAAAAGGATGACTGCAATTGTGTAACATGCTGGATGTGTCTGTAAATAAATCTTCAATCTGACTGCCCGGCTGTCTGTTTTGTGAAACTCCTGAAGTGCTTATGAAACTGGAGTACAGTCCTTCAAACAGCAATGAATTGACATTAAAGACCAATCTTTCTCTCTAGTTCTTACTTATTCTCCCTTTTCCCTCCATCCTCTTAAAGATGAATTTAGGTTTAATGGAGTCTTAGAATGAACTCGGTATTTAAGTCACTTTACAGTGCTATGTGGATGTCTTGGTCTTCAGATTACTCGCAGAGTCATGATGTGGGATAGTTCAGCCCATATGTCTGACAGTGGGTATACTGTCAGTGTGCCACAACTTCTCTCCACTATTTCAGGTTGATTAGTTGGGAACACTCTTAACTTGGCTTTGCTTCCATGCTTAAGAGCCTCTAAAGAGCTTCTGTTGAAGCTCTTCTGTGAAGAGCTGTTGACTGTCTCTTCAGTAAGCTCTTAATAGCTGCTGGGGACACAGGAGTTGCCCCTGTGAGAAGATATAGCTGATTTCATTAGTCTACAAGTGGTAAAGTGGCTAGAAACAAGTGTAGCAGCAGTAATTACCACTGCTGCCATAAAACTTTTGATAAAAGAGATTTTATAGCTTATAAAAACTTAGTAATTACTTAAAATTAGTTGCTACAGGGAAAGAATCAGTATCTTTAAAATTTTTAATTTGAGAGCCTTAACACTGAATCATTAAGGGCAATCTCAGAACTAGCCTGACAGCTAGTGCTGTCTAGTTTTCTTCCAAACTGAATATGATCATCAATTTAAATTAATGGCCCTGTTGATGACATGGGCAAAAGTCCATCTTCATTGCTGTCATAATACAGGGATACATCTTTTTTTTATCTATTACTGTATCTATTTTTTTTTTTATCTTTTTCATCTAAAACATCTATTTTTCAGCAGCTCTTGATTGTGCCTGGCAAACTACATTACATCTTAAATGCCTTAGCCTTACCAAGTATTGGTTATGCTCTCCTTTTAAATCATGATGTTTTGAGTTGCTTTCTTGGCATGAGGCTGCATGTATGGCTTTCCCCTAAAACAAGCTGCTGTTTAGTAGTAGCAGGGTTTGCAACATCTGTCAGTCCATAGACCTAAAGGCATCTTTTGCAGATGTGGGGTTCTAGTGTAGTTCAAGCCTAAGCTAATACCTCTTGATCATCAAATAAGATCAGTGGAAATGTATGTAAGAAATACAAGTTATCACAGTGGTAATGAGGTGTCCCACGGTATCTTCCTCACGGTGTCTTTAAAATTATGGCTAGTTTTAATACACACCCTTTAAACAGGGTGGGAATCTCAGTTGCTTCCTGGTGCAAAGGAGCAAGTCTGGCTCTGGTGTGCAAAGGAATAAGGGAAGCCCATTACAGGTGTGAGAGATGTAATTCTGTGACTTCCACTGTATTTAATTTGGAGCTAGCTCACTAGTGTTTGTTCACATGTTAAATAACATTTTTGTAGTTTCTCCCCCAACATTTACACTTAAGTCCCTAATACATTAGTTAAGATCCAGCATCATATGTGAAGATTGCTCTTGGTCTGCTGTTCCTTTGATCTTTAGATCTTTCTGAATATCATTCCCTTCCTTGTACTTCAAAAATATGTTTTTGAGCATGGGTGGCTAAACTTGAATGGTTATTTTAGATGAATTTTTAGAGTCTTCTTTCTCCTAGGGTGTATTCTAAACCTAATCATCTCTTTTATAGCATTGTTATTAGTGATGATGGATTAGAGTCACTTGGGAGCAAATTGGTCTCTAAGGCTGCTAGTTTTTTAGAACTGAGAAAATTATGACCCTGTTTCAACCCCACCACCTTATAAAAATTACTCATGAGTATCACTACTAACCTTTCATTTCATGCTGTTTTTATTTAATCTCTATTACTGCAACTATAGGATATACTGTGGGGTAAGAGCTGGACCTGCTGCACTGAGAGTTGCTTTCCAGCTTGCATCTACTGTACAGTCTTGTTTGCCAGTAAGAGTAATATAAAATTAATCCACATCCTCCCCACTTTGAGTAGGTATTAGCTGAGTGAATGTGTCATGTTAACCATAAACATGGGTTTATCAAATGTTAGTTTATAGGGTCCCCTTTCTAATTCCTTTAGAAAAGTATCTTTAATTTTTCTTTCCAGGTTTAGTAGAACCTGTTTGACCTTACTAATTTATTGCCTTAGTTTTTCAAAACTTCCAGCTCTAACAGAAGCAGGTTGCCAGATCTGTTTTATCTTTGTTAATGCAAGCTGAGGTATTCTGATCACGTTACCCAGACTTTTTTTTTTACTCACTCACAAAAATGAAGTAGTGAATTGATTGCTTTGGTAGAAACAGTTTTCATCTGCACCTATTAATATCAGATATGACAAGATTTAAGTTTAGTTATTCTTTTTTAAGACCGTCTACTCTTCCGTAGTCTTACCAACTGCTGAACAGGTTAGAACTACAGAAACGGGAGGTAGATGTACCAAACCCGAACCCTACTACTACTATCACTGCTCGCGCCATCCTGCCCATTCAGCTGACCCAGCCCCTCAGTGTTGAAAGGCTGTGGCACCAGAATAGAGCAGAAAAAATGATCACTGGTGGAAAAACCTGTGCTGGATCAGGAAGCCAAAAAAATATAATTTTTTGAGCCAACAGCAGGCCTGGCTGCTTGTCACCTCTCTGTTTTCTTCAAGAGAATGGGAGCAGCCCAGCAACCCCTACTCCATATCTGAAACTATTGCATTTTTTCCCATTTTTCTAGGTAGAATGAGAAAATCCCAGGTGGTGCCTGGAGCGTGGCACGCCGCTTGCATAGCGAGAGGCACGCTGGCATTTGTGATTATGTTTTCCTCCCATGCTGTAGAGAGGTTAACATCTTTGTTGCCTTTTTGATTACCTATTACTGTACGCTGAGCAGATGTTTTTGTTCATCTGCTCACAATGACACTGCCTGGGCCATCACGATTAGCTCCGAGCGTATCACTTCATACCATATGAGAAATGTAAATTGCTGATTACCTTGCAGTTTCAACATGAAGGGAAAGTAGACTATTTTACAGGAAAAGGGGGAAAGGAAGGAAGATATGTGGAAAATACTGCTAGTCCCACACTGAAGAATTCGCTGCTGCTGCCATCTGCAAGCTGTGACTGCCACACAGTCGACCCAGACTGCCGTTAGTCAACTGAAGAGGGAGGTTGGTTGGTTGATTTGGTTTGTTGGATTGTTTTCAATGGAGAAAAAAATATAAGCACCAACTTTCCACAACTCTTCCACTAAAATAAAGATCAGAGATCTTCCTTTTTCCTGTAAAGGACAGAAACATCAACTTCTGCTCAATTAACGCACTGAAGCATCAGGCACTAACCCAAGTTGTGGACAGGACACGAGGTTTGATGTATTGCCCTTTGGAACCAAGTGACAACCCCCTACGTGACAGATAAGCATGACACTGGTGCACAAGAAACCTGCCTGGGGCAACAGGACCACGTTTTCCTGGTCCGAGTTTTAGCTCCCTAAGCTAACAACAGCCCGTTGAAGGGATATGATGCATTAAGTAGTAATTAGACCATGAGTTATTACACACAAAAACTTAGTTGATGACAAAAATTAAGTAACACAGCACAAATCCTTTCTAATATAAATTAAAGATACTCCATTGCTGGGAAGGAAGGCGGAGGTTGTCTTGGCAGCCAGAAATATTTATTTCTGCTGCACATTAACATAGGAATACAAAACAATTTAGAGGTTTATAAACAATTTGGGCCTCAGCAAGGAAATATGGAAGTGGGGATGCGGTTGCCACGACAACCAAGCGAGGGGCGGCTGCTGTGGAAGGGGCGCGGCCCAACGGCTGCCAGGCCCCAGCCCAGGCTAGCGCAGGGGAACTAGCGCTGCGCTTCAGAGGCCAGGGTCGCGCATGGGCTGTATGGCAGCTGCCTGGCTGGCTTCCAGAAGCCCCCTATAGTGGTATCTGTGGTTATTACTGAAAAACATTAAATAGAATTGTAAAGGATGAATAAATAAATAAGGCACCATAAGACGTGATTCAATTAGCTTCCTCCATCTATGGAGAGGAAAAAAAACTTTTTTTTCTCCTTCAGTTTCATAGACAAGAAAATAGAGTTATAGAGGGTGAAATGATACACACACACACACACACACACACACACACAGTCTCCAAAGTGATAGCAGAACTGGGACAGAATCAGCTACCCTGTCTCTTAAGATCTCTGCCCATTCTCCTCACACTGGGGTGTGTCAGCTAGCCATAAACACATGTGTAAATCATTACAAAATTACTTTGTCAAAACATTAAATATCCTGGCAAGGGGATATGGATGGATTCTCCACGTTAAGCTGACCTTGCAGTGGGTATGGGGAACATACCCCAGTAGCCGGCTTTGTCAGGCAGCTGTTCTGAGCGCCTGCTCCTGTAAGCTGCACGTGCCAACCTCCGACCAGCTTGACTTGTTTTTATATAGCAGGAAGGTAACTGTTAGTTGTTATTCAGCATAATGTGCTAAGTTTGACATCCATTTAAATAAATTTAAAATAACAGTATTTAGAGAAATTGCTGCGCTGCACATTTGCTGTTTCAGCATTCGATGAATAACATTATGCTCTTTTTTTAATGGCACTGCCACCTTTTCCATTAGCTATGTGGAGCACGCAGCTCTTCGAAAAATGCCACTGTATAAATAGTGTTGCAGAGAACCTAACTGAACTTCTAAGAGCCAGCAACGAAACCTAGACCTGTACCTTGCCAATAAAGTGATGGAAAAAAAACAGGATAGGAGAGGTTGAGGGCGAGGTTGAGGGAAAAGATTGTGGTCGAGGCTTATGGATTTTTTTCCCCTATATTTTTTGACTGCACCATTAGAATCTGGAATTGCTCATGGGTCCTTTAGCCTACAGGGAGCAGAAAGAGTGTTTCTAACTTGGCCGTAAATGGCTCTTGGAAAGGGAGAAAGGAAAGGTCTCATCCTCAGGAAGGGAAAAACCTGGTAGCCACTGACCTGCTGCATCAGCCGGCCCTGATATTTGACAAAACAGGGCTTTGCTGTTAACTGCAAAACTGTCACACTTTCCTCTCCAGGAGGCTGCACGAGGATGCTCCCTGTCCACCCACGGCTCTGCCACCCGCGCACCAGGGACGCCCGATTGGGAGCTTCTCGGATGTGCCCATCACTGGCTCCAAAGCCCCACGGGCCACACATCTCCCCTACCGCTCACACTTGCCTTTCCTGTTTGTTTTCCCAGACATGCCTACATCCTCCAGACCCAGCACTGCAGAAAATTGTTTCCAGCTAAACAGCAACAGCTCACTCACATCTCAAGGCACGTTGAGTCTTCAGATGCCTCTCCCCAGCCCAGCTGGGAGTTTTAAAATGCCAGCTTTCCAAAGCTGGGGAGGGGGACATGGTTGGCATCCTATAAATTGTATCTTCCCTTTCCAATTTGGTTGGTAGGACCAAGGAGGGGGGTGGATTCTGCGAGGGTTTTAAAGATACTGCAGCATTTAACGTGCAGCTGTCTTGGTAGGGAATAGAGCTGTTCTGTGCAGTTCTGCTCTGCTGCAAAGGGAAGGTGCCAGCGACTGACAGTTTATTTGGAAGAGACCTAATCTTAACTAACGGCAGACGTGCCTTCAAAATTAAACTTTATGTAAGTCCTGTCTTCACACGTTACTTTTAGATTAAAACAGTCCTTTAATTTGAAATTACTAAAGTATCAGTTCAATTTAAATTCACCTTCAAAGTCAATTACTGTAAACCAAATGACCGGTTACTCTAATTCTCCTAACAGTGCGTCACCTAGAACTTAATTAATTACTACTTTAACTAGTTCATTTTTTTTAAAAAAAAGCTAATTCAACTTCACTTTCCTGAGGTTTGCTAAGTAGACAACCTTAAGAATGACATGTGCAAAACTCAAAAAGCTAAATTATCCTGTAGTGTTATGTGAAACAGTGACAATCTGTATTTCAGGACTTGTTCGAGTGAACACTTCAATATAGTTGTATAAAACTAACTCTTTACTTTCAATAGAACATAAACTTAGGTCTGCTATCCTAGTAAAACATCCTAGCCATACTTCTCATGCAATATGCCTTGCAAGTGACCCTTGAAACTTAGGATAGCCCTAGAAGGTGGTACTGAGAGAAGACCCACATCAGTCTATATCTTATATTCTGTTGGTTAAAATGCTCTCTTAGGAAGCTGAGGGAGAATTTCAGACTGAACCTGATTCTCTCGTATTCTGTATAAAGGCTTCCCTAGATAGGCAAAGACCACGTCCTGCTTCTTTCTCCAGCTAAATGCCGGTCTCCCTGCAGTAACCATGCTAACACCTCCTAAATCAGGTCACGTAGCAGAGAAAATAACTACATGTTCCAATTTCAAAAGTGGCACTACAAAAAAAAGATATATTCTAGAAGGATTTTTGAAATTATAGGAGAAAGAAAATGCAGTCTGTCATAAGTGACTTAAAACATTCATTTCTTCAGTAACACCAACAATTTTCAGATGGGATTACTAAATGAAGTCTTTGGTCTGCCTTAGAAATCAATGACTTTTGAAAAATTAGTGACCAAATAGAAATAGTGGATGACTCAGGGTAAGTTTATTGACCAAAAAAAGAAAATAAAAGCTTTAACACCTCACTAAACATGAAAGATGGGAGGGGACTGCAAAATAAGAGATACAAAGTGGTTCAAGTGGTCTTGTATGAAGACCAAAGTTCTGGACTTCAGTTCAAGTGGTCTTGTATGAAAGTCCAAAGGACCACAATTATTCTCATATCTCATTTTCACAACAGACGGTGGTTTTACACTGCTGGGCTGCCATAATAAAAATTAGAAGAAGAAGAAAATTGAAATATATGCTCAAATATTTGCCAAAAAATTAAATTTTATGGAGAGCTGCCAAAGAAAAGGGAAAGCATTTCCAGTAAACCACCCAACAAATACTACTTATTCCTTCCAAGAGCCTAAAGATCGGAATATTCCATTTGGTAAACTCAGATGCAAGAGTACTTAAATTAGATGTCTTTTTGTGTAGTTATGTGCAGTTACTCAATTTCTCTGTGGTGTCTAGAAAATAATTTGTCAAATGCCAGACTACCTTGAGATGCTGTTAGCACTAAAACATCACCTGTCAAAAAAGAAATGACTTTTCCATGAAGTGTATTTCTAAACGTTGATAAACTCATGAGAAAACAGATAAGAATAGCAAGATTTACTGTACAAGAGAGACGGTGTCTCTGCACCATCAGGTACCTTCACATTCTCTGATGAATAAGCAATTGAAGCCGTAATTGTTTGTGCATCCCTGCAAATGTCAACAAAATCAAACATCTGTCAGACCAGATGAGGAAATATGACTCAGTTAATATACTTAGCACTCCACTCATCCTTGAAAAGGTCGCTCAGACTTTAACAAGCCGTCCAGAGCTTACTGGCTTCTGGTAAATGACCATGTTGCAACAGTAAAGTTATGGCCATGCTTTGCTCCCCTTCAGCTGTCATATTTGGTTAAGAAAACACATTGTATTTAGGACAATCTGTTCAAGTCTCCTTTTCAATTATGACCAACCTTAAAATAAAATCATTTTTTAACCTAAGTAATGCTCATGTCCCCCTGTGACAACCCCTAAAATAAGCACAGAGCACAACAAACATGCAGAGGCAGCATTTAGTTTTTGTGCACCTTGAGTGGCAACAAACAAAAATTCATGCACAGTTCAAGAGTGGCTTCAAGCCAGCAGCTACTAGCAGGTATTGCTCGCCAGCCAAGCACACACGGGCTAAACACCCTCTTGATTACCGTTTGGCTTGGTGCATCAGGCTCCTCGATCCAGCTCCGAGTCCTGCCGGAGAGGGATCATGGCAAAGCCTGCTTGTTATCCTTACTCACCTTCCCCAACAGCCTGTTTGGGGAGCCTGTGAATGTCTCCCTTAGCACAGAGCTATTTAACTGCAATCTGATCTTTTAAACCCACTTC
Organism: Rhynchotus rufescens; assembly: GCA_032273925.1. Taxonomy (NCBI): domain Eukaryota; kingdom Metazoa; phylum Chordata; class Aves; order Tinamiformes; family Tinamidae; genus Rhynchotus; species Rhynchotus rufescens. Next base: position 10,957 of record JAVCKT010096197.1, read on the forward strand.
CAATGCCCTTCATTACTCTCCTTGTCCTACATCCAAAGTAAATGCTAATTTCAGTACCATTTAGGAATGAATGCAGGCACGTTATCAAAGAGAGGATCATGCCTGCTTCAACAGTCAGTGCTCAAGTACAGGCTACAGCTCCTTGGTAATATACTTAATTTTTTGTTTGATAGCTAATACAGCCTAATGCAAGAATGTAATGCCTTGGGTCTCATTTGACTATAAAAACCCCTGACAAAGTGTTAATATTCCTGGTACTGATGAGTTCCTTCTGTCCCTGCTTGAAATAAGGAAGCTAATCCTGGAAGATACTGTTATATAAGAGATCAAAACGATCAACATATGTCACAGAGTGGCTGGCAGGCTACATGAGCACAGATGCTCAAATCAGTTGATCAAGTCTCGGGCCAGCTGGTGGGAGCTGGCCTAGCTCTCATTCCTCTGTTCCTCTCCCAAGTATCTGACCCCAGAGCCAAATCCGGGAGCTGGCTTCAGAAATCCTTTCGTTATATATCAGCTGGTTTGGGCCGATACATTAAAACATTAAGTAAGAAGGTATGTGCTTTAGGTAAAGATGGTTTTGAGGATTAGATGTATAAATTAGGAAAGAGCTTATATAAATCCTGTAAGGAGGAAGGGAAGGGGAGGGGGTGATCTTCCTTGCTGCTTATTTGAGGCATGCAAGAGATCCACAAGCCCCAGAGAGGGTAATGCTACTTGCAGAAAGCTTTTTCAGCCCAAAATCCCAAACTACTCCATAAAGTGTCAGCTTGGTCTACACCTGCCAGCAATGGGAAATACAGATTACAACATTCAGTGCCAAGACTGATCAGTGTTCTCAGATGGACGACAAGCTGATTTGTATATCCAGTTCATTCCCAAGGACTCTCTTTGGGAAATAAGGAGGGATTTCAGATGAAATTCAGCTAAGAGCACAGCCAGCACTTGCACCAGGTTATTACTGCATTCTCTTTCAGGCTATTCCATGTGTTTAAGCCAGCCTTTCCTACTGCTGATACGCTAGTGGTAAGCAAAAAGCAGCATTAAAGGCAGACCAAGGTATCACTATGAGGTGGTGGCCCACGGCATTTAAAATTCCCATTCATGTGATTAGCCCATAGGAGCATTCTTTCCATTTAGCATCCTTCATATACACCATCCTAAAATATTTTGCAGTGTTTCCCCCAAATCTATATCATTGCAATATAAGTACATTTGCAGAACAGTAGCACCTTTACTTTTTCAAGCTGCATTATCATTCAGCAGCAAGATGAAGGATGGACAAGCCTAGAGTGGGCCTGGGAGCATGTACCATAATGGACCGTGTCCTCAGCTGGTATAAATAATGTTTAATGCTTTACACGACGTGGGAGTGTGACTCCCATCTCACCTCAGTCACACATCAGAATGAGCCATGGCACTGTGTGGGGACTAGAAGTGTTTCTAAAGGAGGTGGAAGCTCTAAGGTGTTGAACTGAGGGGCAGGGGAAAATCCAGAGGGTCTAGATGAGTAGCGGCAGAAGATCTGACTTGAGTCAAGACTGACGATTGAAATAACAAAATAGAAATAAGGCAGGGTGCAGTGACTAGGAGTTAGCAGTGCAGAGAGCTTTTGCCAGGCAATTAGAGATCTGGAAAAGCTATACACACACCAGGTAGAATTAGCGAACAAGGAGAACCTCATCTTCATCACACAGAAATAGAGTTATCCAGGAAGGAAAAAGCAAGCCAACAAAACCCCCATGTTTTGAAGGCCTGCTTCCTGGTCCTTTCAGTTCACACCTGAACTGCCTGTCCACATGCCACAGTGCTGCAGTCGGCCACATAGGCCAGTTGCCCTGTGTTCATATGGTGTGGCCTTCTGGATGCCCTCCCTCAGAGCCTGGGCCCCTTGAGAGCACAAAACCCAAATTCAATAGCAAACCCAAACCTTCCACTTCTGTAGGGGGAGGCAAGTTCAAATACAGTACAAAATAAACATGGCAGCCCCAGTGCAATGTGAGCTCCTGACCAGAAAACAAAACAAAGCAAAAAAGCCAGGGGAGGAATTCTCTCCTCTGCCCCCCGCTCTCCTTATATGTTTGTTTATCTGCTGCTATCTAACCTCAAAAATGTGGAGGCAAGACCACCTTTGTTCTCAGCCAGTAAGAATGTTCTTATGAGAGCAAGGTTGAATATTAAACAACTTTTTACATGCACTTTAAAACTCTAATCTTGTTTCAAACCTGGCAATTGCATGATTAATCTCCATCAGGAAAATATATTTCTCTTTGCTTTATATTTTTACTCATTACTAAGGCTATTTTTCTACTTTGGGCCATATTACTATTTCATTTACTTAAATTGTAATGATGAAATCTGATTTGCTACTCTGAAATCTTAGTCCTACCGAAGAGTAATGGATCTAGTACATAGTTCAGTTAAGGAACTGATTTGCCATATAACCTCTATTAAGTAATTCAATTTATTTCAATAAAACTAGTCAGTACATGAATGA
>JAVCKT010096199.1:0-13448 GCA_032273925.1 Rhynchotus rufescens
TATCCTTCCTTGATACTAAATTTTCTTGGTTTGTTCTGAAGAAATGCCCACAAGATTAGTGGCATCAACTGGGGATAATGAACACTTCTCAGATCCAGCCTTCAAATAGAACTGGATGATGAGATAATGTCAATGGTAATAGTTGGCTGATGATCCTTTAGGAGTTCCCCTAGTGTCTTAAAACTATTACTATCAAGTTCTATTCACTACTATTCAGTGCTTCCTCTGTGTTCCTTGGTCCCATTTTACATGGTATTCTTGAGCATAATTAGATCAAATATCTCAAACAATAAACCTTAATTATATCATTCATCCAATGTTTGACTCCAATTCTTAAAAAAAAAAAAAAAAGGATTCTGCAAACAATCACAAGTTATTGGCTTGCATATATTCTTTTATCTTGCAGTGCTGTTTTGTAGCCTTAGCATGCCAAAGGAACATATCTTCTGTTGAGACTCTCTCATGCTGGAAGCATGAAGTGCTGAAGTGCACTTTGGTCATCTAGATACTATACATGGTGCTCTGACTGTCTCTCTCTGAATTCAATAGAGAGTTTGTATGAAAGACCACACATCCTGCCTGGCTCTAAAAAGCAGTCCCAAAGAGCTTTGAGAGGCTCACTACAGATGGTTGGCTTAAGGTTTCTTTATGTGCCTCCCAAATCACCAGTAAGAATGGAACTGAGCACATTTATGGATTTATTCTGTTCCTTCAGTATGATATTTATTATCTTTAGGACAGGCCAGCCTAAGCAAATAGCTTAAGCTATGTCAAAAGAAAGGAAACGTAGTCAGCCCATTATATTATTGGCCAAATTGAAATCTAGTCTCCAGAAAAAAATTATAGGAAGGCATTTTCTCTCAGTTTCCAAAAATATCATGCTGGTGATTAAGGTATGTGTCTTTAAACAGTTTTTTATTGAATCTGAAACCTTTGATCTAATACGTTTTCCCTCCCACTGGCCCCCAAATAGACAACTCCTAGGCACTTCCAAAACTCCTGTGCATGATGACCCATGCATTACATTCAGACCAGAAATATAAAGACTCATAGTAGGGCAAATTTTATCCTTCCCTGAGGAAGAATGAAAGGCAACTAGCTTTTTTTTTACTTTCTTTTTCTTAAAGGTGATTCAGAGGACAGGCTGTAGCAAAGGCTTTGTGCATGAAGAGACTGGAGAGAATTACTTCTAAGATTTTATTAGTGTGCATAAATGCTATGACGTTTTTGATGCCTCAGGCTATAGAAGCACAATCATTACAATGAACACCATATTTCTTTCCATCTTTCCCTTGGTCCTATAATACACGAGCAATCTGTCTTGCTAGCATGCTCTACATAGTCATAGATATTTGCTTCTTTGCTTCCGACAAATGTTGTTTAACCTTTTGAGTACTGCAGGTTGCTCCAGGTGTGGAAAGCAAGTACTCTGCACACAAGGCTAGCCCAGGTGGAGGGGACCTGTTGTGATGAAAGGTGATTAAAGCAGCAGCTAAAGAGCTGGGACTATTGCATGTGCATGTGTGCACTCTGGCTAAATGCACTTTTTATGAACAGAGACACACTGAGATCTTCAGAAAGAAAGACATAACATGTAATTTCTCCCTTAGGAATGATTGCAAATTTATTAGCAACGTATGGGTGGAAAAGATACAGTCTGGGTTACAGAGGGACAAAAAACACTTTTAAGAGATAAGGAAATAATTCTTATTGAAAAGATACTCATATAATAAATTATCATGTTTCTTTTTTGTTGTTGTTGTTCTTGAGCAAGAAACAAAATTTCCCAAAATTTTGCTTCACATTTTAAATTAATGGCAAATATGCCTTCACACAGTTCTTATCGAGAAAACTGCAAAACCTAGTATTCTTAACCTCCAGTCAGTTGATTCAGTTATGTGATGGAATTTCTCTTTAATCAAATGATTTATATAACTACAAAGCCCTCTGTGAATTGTACAATTGAATATACCATTGATTATTGTCTGCAATGAGGCTTGAAGCTTAGAATTAAAAACTTCATAGTATGTTCATTAGTAAAGTTCAACAGCTCAGATACTGAAGAAGATCAAACCCTGTAGTTCCCACTAGGCTTGCAATGAAAAATTTTTAGGCAGTTGTCCAAACTTTTCTCTTAGTCTAAATTATTTAAATATAACCCTTCCACAGACTCTTCCACAGAATTTAAAGGGCAAAAGAGACCGTTGCAGTCATATAACCTTATCTATTTTATAATACAGGTCACAGAATTTTACCTGCCAGCCCAACCCTCGTCCTCTCCTTTGTAATATTTTTCCTAATGCTCAGCCCATCCTAAAATTTCTGCTTTCTCCTGCCTTTACTATTTCTTCTAAGATGAGCTTTTTTTCTGTCCTCATGCTACCTTCCTGGCTGGTTTTCTTTTAATGTTATTTAACTCTTCTCAGTCTTCCTGTACACCCTCACCTATTCAATCAAATAAGCTTGTCTGTCAGTAAAGGGATATGCTGCAGAGGGCTAAGAGGAAATTTCCACTTTTCAGAGGCAATAATATTCGATAAATAACCAATAATTGCTCAGTGAGGAATTTTTCCCAGGAGCACCTGGCACTGGTTGCTCTCAGACAATGCCAGAGTACTACTGGTAAAGGATGATTGCTGTATTACGTATTGTGTTCTACTGCAATTCTCAAATACGTAGGAAAAAAAAAAAATCTTCCACACAGATGGACCTACCTTAATGGTCAATTTAGCGTGCATTGTTTATTTATTGTGTGTGTGGCAGTGTAACAGGGAAACGAGGCTATTTTCCAGCTTACTTAGCTTAAAGAGAGGTGCAATGACTTGCATTCATGTGCAGCACTGCATCCCAACCTGCTGGCTCTGGGAGGAATAGCATCCCTGCCCTGGAAATAAATCTGAGGAACTTTGCAATTCAGCACCCAATCACAATTTGAATTTTCTAACACTGTTGGGCAAAACACTGTGTGAATAGGTCCAAATCCATACATTTGCCTTCCTTCCATCTGTCAGAATATTGTCTTCTGTGCCAGAACTGATTCATCCCAGATTAGTAGAATAAATATTACTTCAAGCAAGGAATTATGCTTAATCCCCTCATGCCGTTCTCATTGATTTTATTCATGTTTCATTTTTTGATTTCAAGATGAATACTTCTAAAAGGCAAGACTGACAACCACCTGCCTGAAAGCTTTGCTATCACTTCTAATGTGAAATTTGCAGCTTCCAGTCCCTGGGAATCAAGTCTCGGCCACTGCATCCTCGAGGTTTATAACCACTTCTGGGGATGTGGCTGTTGAGGACAGAGACAGTTGTAGATTTTTCTCTTTCTCAACCAAAACCACAAAGTAATTCCACCTAGAACATAAGTAAATTTTCCCAATGAAAGTTTTATCAAACCTTGTTTTTTACTCCTCAAAAACTCCACATGTAGATGAATCACTATTTCACATATCCATATAAATGTGTATATATATATATAAAATAAATACAAACATATATTAAAATGTATATAATAAAATATGACAACGCCATTGAGTCTCTTTCAAGGGACAAGGGACCCAGGCAAAGCACACAGCATAGCAATTTGCATAATAACTTTAATAAACTCAAAAGAATGGCTTTTGTATAGGAAAACATGAAAATTTTGCTCTTCTTTGCCAATTGAATCCTCTACATTTCTTGTTTTACTGACCTAGAATACACTAAGGAGCCTTCAAAACCCTGATAAGGGGTAGAAGGTAACCCATTTTGAAGAATCAATATATCTTCAGGTCTCAGATGATATTCCCATTAAAATATAAAAGCTATGATTTTTATATTGCTTTCTTTTTCTTTATTTTTGTATTCTTGAAGGAGCTTCAAATGCTTGGCAAAATGCGTATGATAGCTTTTTTCCATTACTGTTCTGAGAATACCAATATTACCCAGAGCCTGCTGCAGGGTATGAATAGATCACTAGTGTTTTCACCATTATTTTTCACCATTTTCATCTTTCTGTAAATCTTCAGAGTCCAGGTCTTCACTGAAAGCCTTGAAACTGCTGTAGTAAAATGTGATTCAGATGAAAGGTGAGTGTTCTAAGCACTAGGGAAGAGGTTGGGTCGCCTATCCCACAACGCTATCTAGGTTCAACTTCTTTTCATCCTAAATCCCACACTGTCCCCTACCTTTCTTGATGGCAATGCTGTAGAGTAAGAGCTGGGAAACAGCAGCAGTTGTTTCCCTTATCCAATCTTCAGATGATCATTAGGTCTGAGAAGATTTAGACACAATTCAACAACCTGACCAGTTAACCTGAGACCACATATGATGGCTACAAGGAATGGTTCCAGAGCTGTGCTATCTCCCAGAGCAAATGCAGGGAACTTTGAGAAGAGATGGCTGAAAGGGGATCTTATTAATATGTCTAAGTACATGAAGAGTGAACGTAGGGAGGAAGGGGCCAAGCTCTTCTCAGTGGTGGTCAGCGGTAGATACGACAAGTGATGGATAGGACAAGGAGCAATGGGTACAAGTTGAAACACAGGAACTTCTGTCTCCATGTGAGGAAGAATTTCTTCACTGTGAGGGTCATAGAGCCCTGGAACAGGCTGCCCAGGGAGGCTGTGGGGTCTTCTTCTCTGGAGGCCTTCCAAACCCTCCTGGATGCCACCCTGTGCCCCGTGCTCTGGGTGTCCTTGCTGGAGCAGGGGGGTTGGATTAGATGATCTCTAAAGGTTCCTTCCAATCTTAATGATTCTGTGATTCTGTGAACTTTGGATGTGATAGTGGTATAAATGAGCCAAAACATGGCCATTGATCATGATAATTTAATGATCTAGGCAGTCACTAGCCAGGGCTCAAGGCCATGATTTGAATATTTTATTTGCTAATTTATTTAGTAGTTTATTTATCATCACAGTGTGAGAAGTTTCAATGCTTAAATAAGGTATCAATTATATTCCATGTGTGTGCCGTAAATGTGAAATTATGTAATTTAGCTTTAAGTATTACAAAAGTTCATTGACCAAAGCTTCAGGAAATCACCATCAGCATCACTAAAAATATTCACATTGGCAGGTTCCTCAGCTTAGGTCCCTGTAACTTGAATGGTCTAAGCCATTATTGTGCCAGGAAATATACAGTTATAGAATCCAGTTATAGCTGGTTATATGTTATATGGTACATTTGGAAATATAATCCATGCACTAAATAGCTGAAAGTCCTCTGAAGAGAAGAAAGATCTTTAAAGATGGCAAAGGCTTATGTACTTCATAAATTGTCCCAAATTCTCCTGACCTGAAAAGCCTGAGTATGGATAACAGAAGAAGTTCACAGGAGCAAATCCAAAGAGGTGACTCTTCACAGGGTGTGTGGTTAATCTGCAGAGTCTGTGCCTCAGGATAAGATATGCTAAAAGATGTCGAAGTAGAAATGTTCCTGAATATACAGAAACTATATTTAACTCAGGACAGACATATCTGGACCTTGGGAAGTCTTCATATATATGCTGCATATGCACTTCAAATATGCTCGTGCTGCTCTTGTACACTTCATAGACCTTTTGCCATAGGTAGAAAACGAGCTTGAGTGGATGCCAGACTAAGAAATGAAATGTGAATGACCTGTAGAGATAACTCACCTGCTCCAACAGCCTTCTGAAGACCAACCATGACTGATCACTTTTTTTTTTTTTTTAGATATCTATCACATTTAATTAGTCTTATTCATCTTCATATCATGGAAATGATATGCCTTGGAAATACCTCATATTCCTTCTTTAGACTCCTTGGTTATAGGATCTAAAAGGGGTTTCTCTTCTCTAGTTCTTGGACTGGTGAGGAAAGCCTGTTTCCATCAGAATTTCTCTCATAGAGTGCGACATATATACTTCTGATTCTTAAGAAAAGATGTTCTACCAAATCTCATCTTCCAACAATGAAGTCATTATCAACATTCTCTGAATTTACTTGACCCCTTGCTAGCAGAAAAAGAAGAAAAATATATTTAGCAAAATTACCTGCTCAACCTCAATGAAAGGACCAAAGAATTCACATAAAATAACGTATTTTATACTGTGAACAGGAAATTAATCTCTCTCTGCCACTCTTCTCATTCCAAACAATGATGCTTCACTGGGATGAAATAAGCCAACAGAGTTCAACACTGAGAAGTCTTACTGCATTTTCACTTCTTCATTCACATGATCGGGAGATAATTATGATATAAATGGGTACAGAAATGAGTTTGGAACTTACAAGTGATTATAGATGCAACACATCACTGTCTCTAGCACTTCCTATCTTTAAATAAATGAATAAATTTTTGAAAGATAGCATTGTTTTATTATTATTTATTTTTTCTGCAGCAACAAGTATATCAAGGCTCCTGTTAGGAACAGAAATCTGTTCTCTTAAATATATAGTAACAGATCAGCTCTGCTTTGAAAAGTGTAATGAGAAATGTAATTTGATGTGTGTTTTACCTACCAAGTAGAATAAGAGCATGAGGTCCCATGATGCACAACAGTCGTATCCTTGCTACAAATGGAAATCTTTCGACTTCAGCCTCCTTCCTTCTTCAGTCCCATCTTCTTTATCCCCTCTTTCATGTTCTCAATAAACCTTCGCTTCAGCATTTGTTACTGTGCTAAAAAAACTCACATAAGTTCCGAGAATTTAAACATCCTTTAAAGAGAACTTCAAAGCCTAAAAGCTCCTCTCAGCAAAGAAAAACAAATCAGTCTACAAAGTATTCCCAAAAGCTGATGGGGCCAGGCTCTCCCTGGGTAGAAATTAGGCATGAGTTGGTACTATCAACAGAGCTTCACTGATTTTTATCCCCTAGAAATGCAAACCTTTCAATAAATCCCTCTCAGTAAATCTTTCCTGGTAGATAATTAAGGCAGCACATCCCAGGTTTACTGTCACTGCGAGACTTGTTTTACAATCTGTTCATTGTTGGGAGAAATTGCCATTTATCCTGCTTTTAAGATTATATGCACCCCTAATTACTATACTTCTAATTTGCCTCCATGCACACAAACTTCTCAGTTTTTCCACTTCCTGTGGAAACTGTAACAACCTCATCTTATAGGAGCCTGTTAGGAAATTCTGAAGGAGTAAGGTCACTAATTCGGTCACTAATTCAGGCATTCCTTCCAGCCCTGTGCCTCCAATGTACAAATACCCTTCAAAGGAACAAAAGTTACCTAGGTTCCCTGGAAGGGCTGGGAGTGCATTACATCCTTCCATTTCATGTCTTTAGTGTTCATTCACTTACTGCAAGCATGAAGGACACTGCAGAAGTTAAGTACCTCATCTAAGGACAAATGGTTTTATAGTGACTGAGAAGAATCTTCAGACCCCACATAACAGTTTTAAATCTCCCCCAGAATATAAGAGGAAGGTTTGTCTCATTCCCTAGTTTACAACACAGCTCTGGAACTCTCCAGATGCAGCAGTTATAGCAAATGAAAGGTAACCAGGACCATCCTCTGGCACTGACAGCATCTGGCATAGCACAGCCCATCCCCATATTGTGCAAATCTCCTGCCCTTTATAATAAGGTAGTTGCATCTAAATAGTTTATGGAGAATGGTCTAGGCTTATTTTAATTCCTAAACTGTGCCTAAGAGGTTTGTTTTTTTTGTTGTTGTTGTTTTTTTTTTTTTTTTTTTTTTTGGAAAGTGTTATTTGACCAGGTCAAAATCAAAACTAAGGACAGAAACAAAGGTGCAAAGGCACATGATGCATAGTCTAAGGATCACTGTGGAAAACTATACGCCTTTATCTGTGACATAGCCCTTGCGTTGGTTCAAATACCTTGAACTAAGAAACTCCACAGAAACTGTGAGCATCTCTCATGGCAGTAGGATTCTCTCTGAGGGTCCAGACCAAATCCTGGGCAATGAATACATAAGCCAGTCCTCATCGATTAACAGAGGAACCATCACATTCCTCCCAGTGCAGCCCACAGAGACCTTCTAGGCATTGTCTTGGATGGCTTGCTCAATGTGGTATGATGATTTTGCAGCTGTAGACATTTTTGTGAAGATAGACGTCTAGGAAGATAACTTCTCAGAGGATATCAGGGTGAAAAACAGAGTTCTGTCAATGCCTTTTGCCCCTTGGTTTACAAAGAGACAGGTGAATACCTCAGTGTCTTTGAATCATGCCCAGGTCTAAACCAGTTTGGGCATGCAGCAGGCTGGAGGCTGCAATGTAACATACTTTCAGCAAGCATTGGATAGGTTAACAGGCAAAAACAATGACAGAATAACAAAATAGCATTTTAGAGGGACAAAGATTCAATTCTATAGGAGTTGATGGGGTGTATGAAGGGCCATATCATTTTTCACTGGACTTTCCTCTCTTCAATGATGGATTATGAATCCATTAGCTCCTCAGCAGATGACAAAGTACCTTCTGTGTCACCAAATAGGTAATTATAAGGATCACATTGGCAATTGTTTATTTCTTTTTATCTCTTGTGCTATGACTGAATTCCATTAGGATGCAACTGTCTGTCCCTAGTATAACAAATAATGCCATTAGAGAGACGGTGAGATTCAATCCTTTTTCCTCAGAGAGAAATCAAGCTATTGTTGCAGCAGAGGTGATTTCCTCTACATTCCCAGATGATTAATATGTATTTGAGGAGGTACTGGAGATGAGTGCTTATGAGGCATGCCAATTAGAGCTGGGAGGAATGAAATAATAAATTAAAAAATGGGCCCCAAACTGAGCACAGTATGTGTAATCACCATTTTTATAGTCCTAGCATCCAGGGGCCTGGATCCCAGTCTTGGTGTAGGATAAAAAATGTTGCCCATTGCAAAGAGTTTACAATTAAAAATGCTGCTTGCATAGAAAATATTTTTGTTTCATTACTATAATTATTACAGTTTACTTGTGTAACTGACCAACTACATTTTTTTTATTTAAAGCATTTAGAAATTCATACAAGTAAGCCAGAAAAGAGGCACATTGTTCTTAATTAAGAAAAGAGTGTCCAAGTGGGAAGGAACGAGTGTGATGATTCTGCTTATTAATCACCACTTTCATCAAGTTAGTATAATTGCATAGACAGCTTTTGGCTCACATCATCCCACCTACCCACCATGCCAAAATCTAGTTTAAATCTAGATTTTGGGGGAAAATTCTACCCAGTATCAACAGAATATCACCTTTCTCAACCTTGCAGACCTCTGGGGCACAGGTGCCAACTTATTCTGTTAGCTCTGAAGGGAAGGGGTTGGGATAGAAGATGTGAACATTATAAATAACTGAGGATGACAAAGCCTCTAAGCGACTCTATGAGGACCGTGTGAACTCTATAGGAGCTCATCTATAGGAGCACTAATTCGCTTCTAGATTGGCAACTCACCATTCTCAATAGGAGAAAGGAAAATCAAATTGAGAACACAAAAGGCTTACCTAAAACAATATAAACTTGGCTTGATACAGCACTTGGCCTGTACAGTGACTGTCTTTTGTCTCTTATACTGATTTTAGACAGTTAAAACAGCAAATATTCTTAACAGTTGTATTGTAGAACACTTATGCTAATGAGGTGAAACATTTCCAAATAAACATTCTGGATGCAAGCAGAGCTGTGGATGAGGATGCAAACTATGCATTGACCTGATCTTACTCCTATAGAAGACAATAGCAAAATTTCCAGTGACAAGAAAAACTGAGACCTAAAACCTTTCTTAATATTGAGGCCATCAGCTATATCTCCATCCACATCAATCACAGCCGTGCCTTTGTATTCAAAGCATTTTTATTCCTTCAGTGAAGAAAGAACTATAGAAATATACTGAGTGCTCTAGGAACGTACCTTTGTTCCAAGGCAGTCTCAGGCCCTTTGCAGCGTTGTAATTAATATTCTTTTAATCAATTGGAAACAGGCATCCAAACTCTTGAGGAATTCTTTGATATCTGTGCGCTGAATGCTAAAATAGATCCTGTCCAGAGCGTAGGGCAGGAGATTGTGTTTTCAGGAAGGCAAAGATCATGACTAGAAGGTCTAGGTAAAATGTGCTTTAATTTGCAAGCTCTACTCTGTTCTACTCAGTTCTGCTCTGTCCCTTTGCATCTTGATTTGACAGGTAATGTAGTATTGCTAACAGTGATGTCATCCAGAAAGCAAACGATGCATCTACTGGCTTGATACTTGTAAAAATAAATAAATAAATAAAATAAAAAAGTGATTACTCTTATGTGTTAAAAATAATGAGATAAGCATATGAAGTGTAACAGAACTGAAAATAAAGATGAGAACACACTTTTTACTACCTACTTTACCATCTAAATGGTAGAGGGAGAAGGAATAGCAGACGCCCTTTATATATCTCTTTACATAGGTAATAGAAGAAATACAGTGGTATTATATAGACTTAACTAGATTTTCTCATACTGTGTCTTCCAGTCAATAATTTGGGTGAGAGGAGAGGAAATCATCTCCTTAATGCTACTATCTTTCATCAGCATTAATCACAGCTCATCCAGTTTTGCAAAGGCCAGAGCTAAAAGAATTGAAAAGAAGACGGTCTCCTGCACTTTCTAGGTTCAAGGAACAAATATCCTGAGATTCTCCTTGTTCCCCTGAACTTTTCTTCAACAACACAGCAGATGCAGAAAAAAGGAAAGCAGAAAAATCATATAACTGTAACAGAGCAGGGATATCCAAAGGCATGCTACCAGTGCAAGTGCTTCTCGATTGGTTCATGCCCAGCACAAAGATTACATTGAGAGACCTGTCCATGAGCAATACCAGCTTCCAAAATAACAGGAAACATCTGAATGTCTGAAATTCTCAAACTTGCTTAGCTTGCAGGATCTAACAGGGTTTCCCTGCTTACACCATACTGCTCTGATTCTTTGCCTCTGAAGAAATCATATGTTCCAGGCTTTTTACTATTCATTAGAAAGTCACTTTCTATAGAAAAAAAAAACCAGAAAAAAAAAAAGATCAGACTGCTAAGCACCTCCTCTTTCCTTTCTTGTTCTTTTACTTTTAGTTTTTGAGGTCATAGCATCGTATCAGCAGCGCTTGCATATTTCCATACTAATTGGTTTCCTTAAAGAGAGGACAAGTTTGGACATAGAGCACAAGGCTGTTTGTTAGAGACAAGTGTTTCCTAAGAGGGGAAAAAAGATGAAATGTCACCTAGATATTACTAATAAATTGTACCAAATTGAGATACCTCTGCTTTTATCTAATATTCAGCAAAAGAATCAGTGTACTTAATTGTTGGCATGAGAGATTCTTCAATAGATCATTTTCTATTGTGTGTTGAAAGACATCTTTATTTCTGGCTAAACATATTTACTGCATCCCACACTTGAAGGCCTAGCTCAGTTACCCTTCCCATCTGAAAACCTATATATGCTCAGATTCAGTTATTGTCTAATATATTTTTTTATTTCCAGTGCAAACATTTCCAGGATGAATAAAGATTGACTTTGCATGGACAAGCTACTGCAAAATACGCAACAATATAATAGTTATGTAGCAATTATTTAACAACCAGTCTAGTACCATGTTGAGGCTCAAGATTCTCCGATCTAGCATCAGCATATATGAGCATAATCTTTGCTCATCAACTAAGCAAAGAAAAAAAAATCAGTTGCCCACTGCTCCATCTGTATCTATACAAGAGAAATCAGCTACACATATAAAACATCTTCTACAGGTATTTCCATCTCTTTTTTGGTTTCTAACTGAGCATAGGGTGCACAACCAGAACTTTCTCATATTTACAACACAAAATTCTGACCCTTCATACACTCCACTGATTAACTATATTCTCTCCATGCACTTTCATAAGTAGTTGTTATAGAAACCTTGACTGTAGAAAAGAGAATCAGGATGTGAAAACACCATGGAAAGTGGGAGGTGGAAGAAACGAAGAGGCATTCAACTCCAAAATGTGGGAGGAGTGACCATTAATCTTAAAAAGCCACATGTTTTCCTTGGGTTTTTGACTAGGATATTATTTTTCTTCTGTTATATTGCAAAGCCTACCATAAATTAATTTAGTGTCCAAAGACCTTTTCTGCTTCAGCTGATCTCATTGTTGCACAGACTGAAGAGACCATAATGTTCCCCTGTGTGTTTATTTCTAAACTTTGCTCAGGTGCTATTCCTTTTCTTGCTTGCTTCCCTACTTTTAAAACCCAAACCCTGAGAGTCTTCTAGGATATGGTGCAATAAATCTGAACTTCTCATTTGTTTAAACTGTTTTGTTTATGTGCGCTTTTTTTCATTTATCTAGCCTTTCCAAGGATACTTTTATCTTCTACCTGGAATATCCGAAGTGTACCTACAGCCCACGATAGGTCCTCATATCTTCTATTACTTTTGTTCTCTGATTGCAAGAGAACCAACTAAATGGTCCTTTGATTTTTTCCTGCCCTGCCATTTTGGATCTGCACGGGTGTGATATTTCAGAGGCACAATTGCCAAAATAACACACACAGAAATGCCATTAATTAAACAAACAGGTCTTCCTCCCTTTGGGAAAAGGAAATCAATTTACCAAATCACATGCTATGATCCGTAATGCAGAAGATGGTTTTAGAGTAGAGCACATCTTTTGCCTTTCCAGCTCTATTGGACAACAAATGGAGGGATGAATGAAATTGTCAGCATGAGCTATGCAGCATTTCCTGGATTTTTAAGTCTGTGTCCAGCATTAGAAAAATTTTTCACAATGTTAAATGTGTGTGTCTGCCTACCCAGAATCAAATCACAGGGCAGAAGCGAACATGCATCTTTAACGTGTATTGGCTTTCCTTCCAATATTTCATTCATGTATTTATGGTCGCTTCAGCTGCACTAGTTTTAGCAGTTTCTCGGGGTAGTTATATTTAGGAGTCCTTCTATCTATCAGTGTCTAGACTACCTGCCTCCCTTCCTCCACCCCATCAGGTCTGTCAAAACCTAAGGCCAGTTCAAACCAAATTCAAACAGAGACATAAATGTTTTAAAGTTATCATAATCCTATACATTTGGTGGAATTTTGCAGCCACTCAAGGGGATGCATAAATTAACTAAACACACAGTTTATGTGTCTGATTCATCTGACCTTTTTTATACATCTACTGGGATATTAAACATCTGTGAGATAGATCTTGCCTGAGAGCACTTGCATCTTGTCACCTAGTACAAAAGATATCTAGAAAATTACATTGTGTGTTGACACCTTCATAGAAGATACCTAAGTTAAGGGGCTGAATCCTACCCTTTGCACTTCCAGGGTAAAAGGCAGAAGAGGCCCTGAGCCTTGTTAGATTTGTGTGTGCTCTGTCCTCTTGCTACTGGTCTAGTAGACTTTTATGTTCACAGTTACAGGTGCTAATGGTATATTAAAGTAAGAAAAATTATCTCCCACATACACAACCTGCTGGAAAGTAACTCTGTGGGATTTGGGAGTCTTGGTTGACAACAAGTTAACCA
>JAVCKT010096200.1:0-11478 GCA_032273925.1 Rhynchotus rufescens
GGTTTTGTTTGCTTTTCTAGAGATAAATAATCATAACTGTTCATGGGAGTCCTGAATGACACCCATGCAACCCATGGGCCCTCTTGAGTTTTATTAGCAAAAGTAAAACTGACTGTAACCGAATAAACAAAACTGCAGGTGACGCAAGAAAAAGGAGCTGTCTAATATTGTTTCTAGGCTGGTGACCAAATGTAAAAACACTCTAAAAGCAACAGATGCAACTCCAAATATATCCAGAGCAATTCTATTTTCAGGCATGACTTAACTCTGCGGAGCGGCCTCACAGCGTTGGTCAGCACTTCTGTAGCAATCAAAAGGAAATCCCGTAATGGAAAATGAATATTTTACACTCTTACTAACTGCCCTGAGCAGCTCAGCTGGGGAAGGAGGAGGAGAGAGCACACATGCTGGGGCAGCTCTCTGGGGCAGGCCTGTTCACTGGCACGCAGCTCGAGAGCCGCTCGGTGACTCGCGCAGCCGCGGCTTGGCTTGCCGCAAGTGTCACCGAGGGCATCACTTTTGCAAAAGGAGATTACACAATTGTAACGAGGCCACCCCTTGGCAGGGAGAGCCTTCATTACAGGGAGCAAGGGAGGAGGGAGAGGGAAATAAGGCTGCGGGCTTACAGGGGCCGCGACTGGGGCCTGGGGGCCTGGAAGTTCAGCAAAAAATAATCCAGTCTCCCCAGAAGTCCCTCTCCCCATAAACTGCCTGCATGACAGCAAAGAGCACAAGTAGTATCCTAACAATGGCACAGTAAACACGGATTTGTTTTTTTTTCTGGCAGTTTATACCTCAATTCTTTGACAGAAAAACTCTCAAAGAATCAAGTCTTTAGCTTTTACACCTATACAAAAAACAATTCAGTTTTTCTACTTTTTATAAACACCACATTCTTTAATTATTTAAGGCTAAAAATAAATATTAAAGTATCTTTCAAATCACCAACAAAAATTCAGACTCTTATTTATATCCTTATACGCACATTCATGTGTGTATAAAATACAATTGAATGCTAGTAAATTTAGTATTAAAATTGGGCTAAACGGAGTGCCAAACAAGCCGGATATCCAAGCGGAGCAAATGCATTCAGAAGTGCTCCGTGCTGCTGCGTTACTCCCTCGCTGCCGCCGTCGCAGCCTCCTACCCGTGTCTGCTTTACTTCTTTTAAATATCCTGAGAAGAAATTTGAATAGTGGCAGAGCTGCGTGTGAGACGCGCGCTGCCTTGTCAGGCTTTGCCTGTTTCCTGGCGGAACCGCCACGGCCCTCAGCTCCTGCTCCCGAGGCGGATACGGTCAGTTTTAGAACAACTCACTGCGCCTCCGTTCAGTCCTGTGTGCAGAATGCTCTTCATAGTTCATATTCTCAGTATTTACACTTCTTACTTCTAGGTATGTCAACAAACAAAAACATACATAAGAACTTAATTTCAAGAACACAGTTTATAACGATGTTAAGATGCAAATCTGTTTAAAATGCAGCAGTATTTACTGTGTTGACCAGGTAATTTATCGTTTTTTAACTAAGGTCTTTAAAAAAGATATTAAAATCTATTCAGTATTTGTATTCTTCTCTGTCCCCAGCTAAAAATTGTTCTCTCTGGAAACATTGGATCAAAAACTCTGTTTTCTCTGTATTTTACATCTATCTTTGAGCAGCCTCAGCATTTAACAGTGCCAGTCTTATGCTAAATTAACAAAACAACAGAATTTTTCTACTTGAGCAAGAGCTAAATGAGTTTCACTAACCAGAACTAATTTGTATTAAAAGGATTTATTTCATAGGAGTTACCATGCCTTGTGGGTAATGGTGATCTTCTCAAGTACACCTAAGGTGATGCTGTCTACCTTCATTGTTTTCTTTGCACCATATAACAAAACTTTCGTTCTGATCCTTTCTGCTTGTGTTTTGGTAGTATCTATCTGAATGAAGAATAAAGTCATGGATTTATTTGTATAAAAAATCAGTGCTAAAAAAAGAAAGACTGCAGTCTTTATACTTAAAATCCTTAAGTTTTATTTATATTTAGACCAAGAGAACTTTGAAAACTCACCGTGTACCTGTCTATCTGTTCCAGATTTTGTTTGCAGTCCATCACTTGCCTCTGTGTTTTGCTTTGAACCTTGCATTGAGCAACTGTTTTGTTTACCTGGACGATCTCTGTTTTTCCAGTTTAGTTTTGGAGACTAGCTATTATTCTGATTTAGCAATTCTCCTTTGATCTCTAGAAAAGTACCAGATTGATTCTGAAGCATTTCAGGGTGTTGAAATAAGAGAAATTGCTTCCAAAACTGCTTGAAAGCTTCGTGGTTGCAGAGTGTGAGGTGGTAGCAATGTAGGATATTTTATATCTCTCTGCTCTGTGTGCTCAGGATGAGCAGTGCTGCAGAGCCTGCAGCAGCCTCCTCTGTACTGCTGCACAGTTGCTCTTTTCTACGTGACCTTCCCATGTGGCTCATGCTTGAGCACATGCAAAGCAAACCCGAACCTGAAGAACCAGAGCCATCGCTCGTGGGCACCATGGAATGAGACTTCCAAGCATTGCTCATGGCTGTAAGAAAAGGCTATAACTAAGGATGACAAGAAGAAAATCCGATGTTGCTGCAATACACTACACACTTGTAATTGCCCCTTGTGGACTAGCAAATGTTTGGACCGCTACACTGTAAAAAATTAAGTATCTGGAAAAGTATTTTGGAATAATAAAATTAATGTATGAACCTCCATATTGCATACGGTCAGATTAAATTTAGAGAATGAAAGTGACTTCTAAAAAAGGCAAAAACTACTGCCTGAATTATTTTCAGGACAAGCCATTAGATGATATAGAGAATACTTTGAACAGAAATTATAAAAGAGCATGGCAATAGTTAATGCATTACGACAGCAAGTGGAGGTTTATCTTTATTACAGTATCTGAATAAAGCCAAAAGGAAGTTATGCCTTCCTTTTAAGTGCTTGTGGGCATATTTATAGTATGTTGATGGAATGCAACTGGTTGCAATGGTTGTGAGGCTTTTTTTTTCTTGATTATAGTGAGCTTTTTTCTTAGTGCTCTACTAAATAATGAAATTATATCCTCAGAGCAAAATTCTAACTGCAAAATTATCTTGGCACTTTGGATCACGCCATTTTATATTGAAGAATGAGATGAACAAATGTGTCAAGAGTATGAAAGGATCAAATAATATTTCATACTATATTGGGTAGTTAGAAGGAAAATACAGATGCACGACATGTGACACACAGAAATGACAGGAGACAAAATTACATCTCAAGTGTTTCAGTGAGCTCTGCATATTCCACCCCAAGTATCCACAGCAGTCCCTCTACCTGAATGCAAGGTCAAGGCTTTCATCAAAGATCAGAAAATAAGTGTAGTACTTCTCTGAGTATTATTACATGTGTCTAATATAAAAGATTCATAGACTTAAAAGTCACGCTGCAAACTGTTTGGTAAGCAGTGACTTGCATCATCATCCTCATTCACTTCCCTAGCATTACTTACAGAAATTACTGCTAATCTGAATAGGGACCTCACAGTCTGGCTCCTGGTTTCCTAGGAAGGGCCTGGCCGTGTTGAAAATAGGACTCAATTGCTTGAAAAGCAGCAGTTTTCCCAGAGTAAGAACATGGTGCATTTGTTTTCTTTTTTTATTGCCAAGTTATTTGCCTTCTGTTGTAGTCCCAAGCTGAAACTTGCAGAATTGCTACTGCCTTCCCACATCTCAGCTTCCACGACCTCTAAGTGACCCAAGGGCCCTGAGTGTAGTTTAATGCTGATGCAGAGTCCTCCTGGGTTCATCTCCGTCGCATCCCTCACCGCGTTACCGCACATGAAGCCTCAAGTGCCGGAGGAGCGGAGGTCAACTGAGAGTGAACCGAGTTTGCCTGGGTGCAACAGCTTGAGATCCCATTGCACGGGATCCTGCATAATCATGTACATCTCTGCACCTGTAACAGTGTCAGGTGATGTCATCAAATCGGACACAAGGCATTTTACACAGAAATTGCAGGTTGAAAGTGATTATGCAGAATGGAATGGAGAATCTGTTCGTGGTTATCTTCATGAAGTTGCTAGTGTTAAGAGTTTGATAAAAGATGAATGTTCTAATTCAGGAGAATTTAAAATTCTGTTTTGCCATATCTGTTTTTTTTCTAGTCTCACTTTCTGTATTTCAAAGCAGAAGGCTTTATCTTTACAGTCTGCATATAGAGGACCATTAAAATAATTTAGATCCCCAAATAGTTTGCTCTTCTAATTTTAAATATTTTTAGCGTACATGGGCCAACAAATGATATTATCTGCATTGTCTGTTCATATATGATGGAAAATGTAGTCTGATGCAATATATTTTGTCACTTTCTCAGCTGTATGCCACCAGTCAGAAAACCAGATTTAATTACAATTTCAGATTCTTATATCAGGGAGTACAATGACATAGATGTGCAATCAAAACCACTTTAAGCTCCAAAGTAGAAAAGAGACATTGTGCTATTGAATATTGACAACAGCACTGTCTAATAATTGAGCATTTGTTGCTGTATTATTCATGTTTATATAGCATGAAGGGTACTCTGCAGCATCAATGCCCCTACATGTGACTAAGCCCAGATATTTACAGTACACACTAACTTCTATTGCAAGCTGAACTAAAACCCCAGACCAAGCATCTCTGAAAATTGGGAACTAGCTGCAAAACTCTGAAGTCATCTCTACTCACCTTTGAATAGATTATCAGAAAATAATAAAAGCTCCTCAGCTGCGTAGGGTTTTTCACTGCAGAAAGAGAGCTTGCAGAGGCTTTGGCCTCCTGCATGCAACTCTTTCTCTGATCCCACTTGAGCCTGTAATCCATCTTAGCCAAAACTGGCTCACAAGAAAGACCTAGCAAAAAAGGGTTTTCAGATGGTCAGGTCTCGAGATCATCCCCGGTGTGTGACTACGTTTGCTCAGGCTTTGACAGGAGGAGGAGCAGCAACGTGCAGCCTAGAGCCAGGCAGCACGGCTCCTTTCAGGGCAGATCGGCCTTGGGAACTGCAGGGTGGTGAGCAGGTACACGACAGGAAAAATTTACACCACATTCTAAACAAACTACACGTACAGAAAAGTACGGCTGGTTTAAGGCAAATTAGCAGATGAGATACTCGTGTGAAGAATTCTCACTTTTCTGTATGGATGCTTTCTTTGAAGCAGGTTTTTCCTCTCTACACGTAACACTGAAATCCTTCAATTACAGGCATTAGAGTTTGCTTTGGATTGTTGGAAAACTGGTATTTTCTATTTACGAGATACATGGTCCATTTTAATAGATACACTCATTAACAAGCAATATTTTAATAATGAAACACAACTATGTCATGATCTGTTCCTCGTATTTACGAAGTCAAACTCTGTGTCTCCGGCCTGTTTTGGAATAAGCAAGCAAAAACTTCATATATGTAAGACAGTGTAGAATCAAAGTGAAAAAATAAGTAAGCAAAGCTTAAGACAGAAGGAGAATGACCATGATTAGAATCTAATTTGAAATATAGTGCATGTTGATAGATAAAGATTCAAAATTGTTTAGTTACTGGGGCAATCTGATCAGCTTGAAAATAGCTTTCATTTAAATAATAGTTTTCTGAAGAAATGATGATGAAGATCATCATCTTCAAGATCTGATCATGATCATCATCTTCATGATCAGAATCTTCATGCTCAAGATTCTGCACTGTCAGTATTTCTGTGCTAGGGAGTTAGGAATACTAACAAAGTGGCGTGGCAGTGGCTGTCATCTTTCCATGCAGATCAGCTCCTAGAGACTGTGAAACAGTAGAAGAACACAGTTAGGGAAGGGATCTTTCTTCATTATGCGTGTATGTAATTAAGTAAGGATGTCTTCTAGACTGCAAGGATGCAAATATTTTTAATTATAGATCTGAAAGCAGTATCCAAGTACTCATGTTCCACCTCCTCTATCTACCACTGAGTTGCTCTGCTTTTCTATACAAATCATTGGCATTGTCAGGAATTCATTTGACTTCCGAGTAATTCACTTGAGTAAAATCACCCGAGTTTATTTTATCGGCATATTATCAGACCTACCTAGCTTTTGTTTCTAAAGCATTTCAAGAAATCGAGATATTATGCATTTAAATCAACACAGAATAATAATCCTGCCCCTATGGTAATTCAGGAGAAGTAATGAAGTATTCATTATTTTCAACTGAAAGATAAGTAACTCTTCTTTATTTAGAAGTGCCCTATGGGCTTGTCATTGAGAAGTAGGTCAGACATAAAAGGAATTTCAGGCCTAAAGCCTTTGGGTCTCTTCAACCAGATATTCCATCCTCCTCAAAGGTTGGAAGAGCTCATATTAGAGCTCTTGAAGCCAGAAAGAAGAATTAAGGAGGGTGAGAAGGCCTTTCCTCAAAAAAAAAAAAAAAAAAACCACTAAAAGTAGGAGGGAATTTACACTGTGAGAATTCTCAAGCAACAGTATCACAAGACCAGGATATCAGTTTGAATGTTGACAAATTCCTTATCTAAAATTGGTGCCTAGCTCTGTTATAACCTTCACAAGTCCTGAACCAAAGTACTAATTGATAGATCTAGCTACACAAAACCACTGTCTTTGTGCGTTACCATGTTCTGAATTTGTGTCAGGACATGCATATTTTCTTCAAAGGTGCCTATTTGTTCTCTTTAGCAATAGTAGAGTCTACAAACTGATGCAGGGAATTATTACAGTTATCCCTAAATCACTGGTCTCTGTATTCTGCATCAATCTGTTTCATATACTTGATCCTGCAAAATTAATGTTTCCATAATGAACTAATGCTGTATTGTAACTGGGAAAAATATGTTCTGTTTCTCCTTAAAACAGCTGCTCACCTTGGTAGTTGCAAGTGCTATTCAATTCTTCTCTTCAAAAACCTGTGATACTCTGACTCAGGGACCTTTACAGCAGTGATTTCTGCTTGGCAGAGCATCTCTATTGATGTGGTTTTACATCTTCTGCCCTTTACCTAAAGGGAACACACAAATTAAAGTAGGTTTTTTTCTTTTTTTTTTTTTTTCCAGTTCCTCCCAACTGTATAACCTCACTTCTCTGATCCTTGCATGTAAATTTAGGCTTGCTGATTAGAATTGATTAAGTCAAATAATTTCTTCTTAATGGCGGTGCTTCAGGGTAAAATATGGTAATGGAATCAGAAAAATTCCAGCTGGGAGATAATCAAGTTTTATGAATGTATAGCTCTGTATTCTTAAAAAGTATTTATCTAAGTAGTCATTCCTTTGACCCTTGTATCAGCACTTGGCAGGCAAAGAGGAAAACTAACCATGTGTTTGCCAAGAACTGGATAGTGTCACTGCTCTAGCTTAAAACATCCACAGAATAAAGAGGCAAAGTCACTTGTTCAGGGTCAGTGGGAGAACTGGGAGTACAACCCACTTCTCTCGGACTATTAGGAAACTCGGTCTTCATGAACAAATTCTTTTCTCTCTCTAGATATGAGTTTCTTACACATATTATATATATAGAAATATATATAGTAATTAAAAAGGGAAGGATGAAGGTACTCAAATGAGGGTCTCTTATAAGCTAATTTAAAACTCATGACTAGTTTTATATCACTGTTTTATAGGATCACTAGCTCCCTTTTTGTGGCATCCAGAGCTTTTAAAGAAAGTACAATGATTGAAGTGGATTAAGGGGAGGATTTCTACACCCCAGCCAAAGAGGCAGCCACTGAAGAAATTAGAAAAATTAGAAATTAGAAAAAAAAGTGATGAGCTCTTCTTAACGTTTTTTGTTTTAGGACACTAAGATTCTTGCAGGATCAAATCCAGTCCCCTGAGTTTAAATTTCTCTGTTTCTTACACTCCCACTCATAAAAGGATTCACTCCTTAGAGGAACATATGTTTTTGCCATTGTTACTTGTAGACTGCTCGGATGCAAGTTCCAAAATCTTGTTCCCTTAATTGTTACCTTCTATTTAATTTCAAACTTAATTTTATTCATGATCAGTTTACACTCATTTGCTCTTCATCGTTGAGCCTGAAGAGCCCTTCTTTCTCAATGCCCTTATCTCCTTGGTGTGTTTATAGAGAACATTCTCTCTCTTCCTGCTTTCAGTTTTCCAAGCAAATGGCCACTTTCTACCTCTCCTAAAACAGGCTGTGCATTTCCTGGTCGCCAGAACATCCCTCCTTTGCCACGGGATCATTATCAGCATTGCAGACAAGTTCTTGCACGGCCTTTGCAGGCACTGACACCTCTCTCCATATGGTGTGGACCTGCACTGGGCTTTTTGATGCCTTGGTAAATAATTTTTCTCCACTGCTGTTCCAGCTAGTGAGCCTGCTCACTGCAGTAGTTCTTAGTAGTCTTAACTGCCTGAGCTTGCACTTTGTACTTTTGGAAAGAGGTGTGTGGCATGAAACATAATCTTGGAACAGCTTTCCCAGTAGAGCAGAGAGCTCCCATTTCCTCCCACAGGATAGAGCAGCAAAGCCTGACAGCTTTTCCTTGCTGGGAAGGAAAAGCTTCTCAGCTGCAACAATGACTGCTGTCTTCAGGCAGCCATTCGCCTTTCTCAGACACTGCCCTTGCTCTGTTCATAGCCTTGTGCTCTTAGAACAATTCCACAAATCCAGCTCTTCCTTAAGGCACTATTGGCATTCAAATAGCCAGTAATGAAGCCTTTTTGCTCATTTATTTCTTCACTTCCAACAGACCAATAACTGAGCAGCACAGATGAACATATTAATACACAGAAAAATACAGTGAATACAGAAAATATAATTATTATTTTCTGTATGTAATAGTGAATAAATGCAGGAAATAAATACACAGAAAATAAATAGAAAATAGTCAAAATCAACCACTGATATCCAGCAAGTTACTTGCAGCAGCATGTATTTTATACACAGAAGGACCCTGATTTACAATTGATATAGAACCTTTATTTTTTTGCAGTTCCCTGGCCTGAATGTTTTTAAACTCTCATCCCATCATGGATTTAGGTTTGCATTTGTAATCCTGCCAGTGACTCTTGAGAGACACGGTGCTAATCTTCAGGAACACTGTCACCTGCTGGTCACTGGCAGTTACAGCGTTTAGGTGCAAAAGTAAAAATGGCAATAAACCCTGGCTAGCCAAATACTCTGATTATTTATTCATTAAGTCCAGCTTTCACATTAAAACTTGAAGGCTTGTAATAACAGTAATAGAACCGAAGGATTTAGCCTGCACAGCTGCTTTGCCATTTCTTGCTCTGTAGGCTGCACATACAATGAATTGTTACTGTTTTTAACATGCTGTCATCTGTGGCCTTTGTGCTGAAGTAAAGACCAAAGCACTTGGCACTTCACTGAAACTATTACCAATAGTTTGTATGTATGGCACACTGCATGGCTGTTTTATAGTAATATTAGTAGTTTTGATTTTACAAATTGTAGTAAAAACTGTAATTATGACAAAATATAACATCAGTAATGTGTCTGCAAAGAGCAGTGATGTGTGCTTTAAGCTCTCTCTGCACAGTAACTCCTGCTATTTGATTAGTGTGTCCTTGTTAGGATAAGTTGGATAAGTTGGTCTACTATTACTAGTTCCCATTCATTTATTTTCTAAATTAATTACCTCAATGCTCAATATAGTCACTAGGGATAACAGAACTATTTTATATTAGATATTATTTTGACAACACTCTGATAATAATGTAAATAAAAATTAAAGCCCTGCTGACGACAAACCTCCTTTTGAAATAAAGTATGAATCAACATTAAAAAGTTATAACTGCCAAGTATGTTATATGGCTTTCTTTTAAGCCTTTTCGTTTCTGTGATGGGTGACTGGAAGGAAAGAAGAAGCTGTTAGAAAATTCATACATTTTTCAAAAAGACATTGGAGTTGTTGGTTTGGAAAAGAGTACTGAAAGCCACATTCATAATTTATGCCCAAGGTTTTGCTGTGACTTCCAGAAAGCTGCTATAACTTAAAGATAACATTTTTTTAAGCAGACTAGACTGGCTGGGGGCCATATGTATTAATACTTACACCATTATAGAGGTGAAGATAGTAGCAGTTCTTTGGAGTTCTGCTAGCAAGCAGCCCTGACATGGGAGTGGGATTACTTCAGTTTACAGTTAAGCAAATTGCTCAACCAAGACCATACATTCCTGAGCAATGTGAAATAAGAGCTCTGGCACCGTAAATCCATCTGGCTTCTGGCTGCCTCTGTCTCGCTTGCAACAGCTCCTGTACGCACGGGACTCTGCACAGTAAGCACAAAATTATTTGCTGTTTTGTCAGGTTAGTTTTCTGCAGACTCAACACAGTGAAATGGCTGAGGGAGAGGTCTGACAAGCACCGTAGCTGGCGCAATGCAAGGAACGGTTCTCTGAGGATATATGGACCCCCGTCACTAACAATTACAGCAGTTTAGACTGCTATGAAAACAGGGTCTTTTACATTGCCCCTCCATTCCCATTCCCATGGAGGTATATTAACAACTGCCACAGATGTAAGTGAGAACAGAGCTTTCTCCTGAATTAGCTACCAAAATCAGTACCTGCCAGCAGAAATGTATTCATCCTTCACAGATAATGCAAAAATGTCAAGTAATGGTCTTGTTTAGATATGGTCTAGCTATGGAAGATAAATAATGAGGGACAAATCTTCACTGCCAATTACTACTTTTGCAGTTCACACGGAAGGCCACAAAATCACATGAACTCTCCAGAAATAAAGTACTATTCTGTACAGTTCCCCTAGGACTATGGAGTTTGGGAAAAACGGCTTGTATATTGCAATATGACTTTCCCAGGATCGACAGAATTTAAAGCCTTTTTAGAAGACTTAATGATTGTCTTGCACAGTTAGCACAATTATCTTCTAAATTTGTATACTGTTGCTTAAGGTGGAATACAACTCTGTATTATCTAAACAACGCTAGACACAGAGCAGCCCAACACAAAACAATTCTGTACCAATTCAGAAGTAGAAAAAAATCATGTTGTGCTTGATTTTTATAGGAATGCCACCAACATATATGATTAAATGCTATTTGCAAGTATTACTTCACCTTTTCCCCAAACTCAGTTTAAGCAGCTTTGAAGAACAAGAGGTGATTATGCCTACTGGAATTTAAACAAAACACCTTGCTGATGTGAAAAAGAAACTTTGTAAAATGTTTAACTGCCATATAATCACCATACTGGGTTAGTAATGAACAGAGTTCCAATTAATCATCATCTTATATTTTTACAGTAATTAGGATTTTTAGTATAAGAGAAAAGAATTTATCTTTTATTATAGTTTCCAGTCTCCTCTGCACCACAGCCTTCAGCCCTATGAGAACCATGCAAGAGGGTACACAAACTACCTCAAGCTTCAGATTTTCCAAAGAAATAGTATGGCACTGGTATTTTTTTTTTTTTTTTTTTTTGGTGATGATTATGTATCATGAAGCAATGAACAAACC
>JAVCKT010096201.1:0-13447 GCA_032273925.1 Rhynchotus rufescens
AGGAAATCCGGAGCTGCTTTGGCCTCTCCTCCTGGTTATCCCTTACGTTGGTGTCTGTGCCTCTATTAACACGAGGACAGATGTGCAGTTCCCACCACTGACCCTATTCCAGACGGCCTTCTTCGACAGGCCTTAATCTAAGGTTACTCTCAGACACGTTCGCTAAGTTTTGTTAAATGGGAGTTTGTCCAAGCCAGGCTTGTCTCTGAGAGCCTGCTGCATTTCAGTTTGGGTCACAGGGAGACCAGTTAAAGCTGGCGACAGCAAATGCTCTTTAATGAATCCACTCTTGAGTCTGGTCTGAAACCAGATATGACTTTGAGAAACAGGTTTTCAGTTTTCTTTAGTGTCCCACTTGCCTGCGGAGTTGCTATGAGACACGTAAATAGGATATGTTATTTTTCCTGTTTGTGCTCTCAGCAAATGCTTCAAGACCAAATATAAACTGAGGGGGCTCTTCTAGAAGAAAGATCAAACCTTTACTTCTGAAAAGGGGAAACAGGACAGCAGCAGTTTCCTTTTACAAACTGATGCGATGTCGGGTGAAGTGGTGTCCCTAAGTTCACGTACTTGTTTAGGTCAAGCCCTTTAATACCAGAACATGTCTTTTGTTAAGATGCAGTTTGATGACGTGAAGAGCTTTCAGTCCCTCCTAGCAATGTTCGATTCCTACCTCGCTTTTCTCTGGTGGCTTTAGTCCCTCGATCGTAGGATTCACTGCGCTTTTCCAAAGCAGAGGATGTCGACAACGTACAAAAACGTATCTGCCAAGTCTGCTGCTGCCCTCACTGCAGCTTAGTCTGCTCGGAAGCGCTCCTGGAGCAAAAAGAGATCCGGCGCTCAAGAAGACCCTCAATAACTCTCTCTACAGGTACAAAACTACACACCTTGAAATAACACTTGCCTTTTGAGATGTGTATTTGAAACATGGTTCTGGTTTACAGCATCATTCATGATTTTGTTCATATTTTGTCATTCTGAAGAAGTACTGGAGCGCTGCCCTGGCCTGTCCTGCTCCCACGCATTTAACCACAGTTTCGCTCTGGAAGGGGCTGCCTTTCTTCAAACTCTTAACAACTTCTTGGCTCTTCACTTGCTCTCTTTAGAGATGTGCTGTGACCCTCTGGAGCTGTAATTCTTTAGCCTGGTATGAGCTTATAAATATGTCACTCTGTGACTGTGAGAACTAAAGCTATTTTTTGGCACAATAATGGCCTCATTCTTTCAGTAGGGGAAATTGGACCATTTTGTTTGAGGAGGGGAACAAAAAAGAAACTAAAAAAAAGAGGAATCTGTACTTCAGCTTTGGATTCTGGGCTTTCCCAGCTTGGCTGTCAAGAATCTCGGGGTAAATTGCCAGAAAACCAGCAATTCCAATCCATATTTTTAAGAAGAGTGTTTTGTTCTGTTTTTCTGCTTTTCTCTCTGTAATCAGGTCACCTCCACTCGAGTGAGGAGGAAGCTGAAAACTTATTTTGTTCGAGTCAGCTTCATCCTTTGGGAGACACTGATCTGTTCCTCTGAGTCACTGCCAAGGGGAAGCGGCCTCGCCCGTTTCTAATCCTAATTCACCCCCTTTAACTGCAGGTTTTGGCCATATGGTCTGTTGGCTGCCAAGCAGGAACCGGGGAAGCCTTGAGATGTCCCCGGCCGTGGTCTCACAACCCTGGAGCTGCTAGAGCTGAATCTCCGTTCTCCAGCTCCGGTTGTACTTGGATTAGGGTTTTTTTTGCCTATTTGATAATTGGGGCAATTTTACAAGGAAATTTTCTCTGTGTTAACTTTCGTCATGATCAAAACACCCACCACACCTTGTGTTGCTAACAGAGCAGAAGTCTGTCCAGACGTGGAAACTGTACACTGCTGCCACGAGCCCTCCGGTCTCGGGGAGCTGCTTAATACCTAGCAATGCCTTTTCTACCCACTGTACTTATATTTTTCACTTTGCCATCTTTTCCAGCTGCAAAGTATGTGCTTAGGTGCAGGTCTTTACCGTGAACGCTGAGATAGATCGTGTAGGTTTAACCTGTTTGCCCAAATGGGGGCTACGGCAGAAGCAGCTGAACCTCAGCAGGCTGGATCGTGCGGTACGTACAGGTGCTCCTGATAAGCTCTGCTAGCATCTGAGTGACTTTGGAGCTAAATGGGGTATTTTTCCTGTAATTGAATCGGAATCCTGCTGGCTCTTTACAAGAAAGGTCAGGTTTACTCCTCGCACCAGGAACGGTCCGCTCCACCGGAGCGCTTGGGGTTTTTCCCCTCTGGTTTTTGATGTGGACGGTCATTATGGCAACCTGGATTCAGTATTCACTGTGCATTTGGTAAGGTTAACGGCACAGAAACCCACAAAACTCCAACTTTACTAGTAAATCTTGATTTTATTCCATGTATTTGAACTAAACCGCCCTGGAACCTGTTTCATGGCCCTGGGAGGTCGAGTCCGTTCCCGTGTGGCCGGTTGCGTAGCTGTGATTACTGATGTTCCCGGGTTATGGATGTGCTGGAGATGTGACCAGTACAGCCAGGCTGTCTTGTATTTCACTGTCAAACGTGTCAGGGGTTGTGGTGGGAATGGGAAGTGCTTGTTCTAAGCCAGGTGTTTTCCCCAAAATGCTGTTAAGAATTTTCCCAGAAATTTTTTGTAAGAATTTTTTGTAAGAACAAAAGTACACACCCTTTGCTGCACCCTTTCTAAAGTCTCCCTCTGTTTTCCAAGACTCCGACCGCTGTTGGTAAACGTGGAGGCAGAGCCCGTTGCCGGGAGGGGAAGCCTCGGCACATGGGGCTTCTCCATCGGGCTATAATGGTTCATCGTTGCTATAATTAAAGGTGCTCTGTGTTCCTTCACCCTAAAGACTCCCTGCCCATCGCTAATACCTTTCCTTCTAGGGCAGCGTCTCTTCAGTCTTGCATTAATACCAACACCGTGGTTCTAGTTAACGTCTAGCTAATGCCCCGTGGTAACAGCTGAAGGCGAAGCCTCCATCTGCTGCTTATATTTAAATATTTGCACCATCGGGTTGCCCTAGGTTAGCTGAATAGCGAAAGGCAGAGTTGGGAGCTCTCTCGCTGCTTGATGCTCCTGGCGCTTTTGGGCTGAGACAACTTGTAAATGCCTAAAATAGCATGAAAATCCCTTTGCTGGCGCAGACTTTCAGCCTCGTTGGAAGGCTGTCTGAAATCCTCCTGGTGTAAAATGTTTGTATGTTTAGAATGATTAGGATAAAGTAAGATGTTAAATAAACCAACCTTGTATGACAGCTTATATGACCTTGAAAAAAACCTGCAAATTGAGAGTGTCAAAATAGCGTGTTATTTTCAAAAATAAGAATCAATGAGTAACCAGGTATCCAGCAACGGGCTTGGCTTCAATGAGCTGAGCTCACTCCACTGATTTCTGCAGCTTTTGGCGAAAGTATTAGTGAAATTCTATCTGCGTAAAGAACAAAGAGGGTTTTTAAGGCATTGCCAGATTCTGCAGATGGGGAATGTAGTATGTGATAAGTTGAAAGGCCAGTCTAGCAAAGGAACAAGGAACTAAGAAATCCTGGTCTTAGAATTCCTCTGGGAGGGCCTTGGCCCTTCCCGGCATGTTGTTTTTCCAGGAGTTGATGCTCTATTCCAGGCCCTTACAGAGTTTCAAAGGGAGTTTGCACTTTTCCTGCTATGCAGCCTCTCAGCTCCTCAGAGATACCATCCCTGGAAGGGTTTTGGCTGCAATGGGATGCAGCCAAGCCCACCCGCCCTACAGCTAAAGGAATTCTGCTCCAGAATTAATGGGAATGTTTAGGTTGCGTGTTACCTTTAATGTGTACTTTCTTCTGGTTTTGGGAAAAAAACGGAAGTGCAGCAAGAGACGTGGCCAGTTCAACAAATGGGTCGGTGCCCGGTCCTGCCCCTTCCTCCAGGCTGCAGGGAATCCTCAGGACGGCCAACATGAGGGCTTTGAAGGCACCCGGAGCCCGGCCTCGTGGTCGGGTAGGAGCACTTGGGAGCAGGGCAGCCTCGGGAGCCGCGGGGCGCGCGGCAGCGCTCCCCTGAACGACGCTGTGCGCCCGGCTGACACCAGGCCTGGCAGTAGGCTCCATTTTTAAAGAGATTTAATGTTACGTAATGTTTCTTTCCAAGCTCTTTCCTTCAAATCTACAGCTTTTTTCTAAGTATAGGCTGGGCTAATTTGAAACCACTATGATATGTGGTATCTGTGTGGGTTTGGGGTTTTTTTGTGTGCTTTTTTTTTTCCCCCCTCCCTCCTCTCAGTTCTATAATCACAAGTGCAGCAAGATGCAAAGAAGCCGTATGTCCTGACGGGAGGACTGGCCGTTTTGTTACACCATATGGCCCATATTAACAGATCATCTGCTATCTTTCCACAATTGACTGTTGGCTGAAGGTAATTCATGGCGCGTTCCGGTCAAACTTAACGGCCTGTTTTCAACAGACTTCAGCAATGAGAGCGGTGCCGGGGCGGAGGGACACCCCACCGGGACCCTGGTGTTCGCAGCCAGTGCGCAGAGCTCGTTGCTGCCTTGAGGCCCTGCCAGCGGCGCAGCTCCCGTGTGGCAGGTGTGAACTCGAAGGCCTGCAGGAGAGGGAAGGAAGCAAAGGTCAGAGATGGAAATTTGGGAGCGGAATTCAGCCCTAAGAGGAGGAAACGGCCTGTGTGTCTGCCCCGTCCCGCCCCAGGGCTGTGGCTGGAGGGAAGGGGCTTCCCGGAGCCTCGAGCTCCTGCCCGGAGGGAAGATCTGTCTCGCTGCTCATTCCCCTCGGGATGTCAAGTGTCAGACCAGCAGCTCCCACAGATGAAGGGCGACGCGTGAGCCACGCTACCCAGTAGTTCACAGGGTTGTTCCCACCTGCAGATGTGCGTGTGTCCCCCAGTCCTTGCTTTGGAGGCATCTTGAACGCATCCTCATCGGACAGGCTTTGCAAGCTGCGTGCCTCTTCTCTTCCATCCCCTCACCAACTCCCGCTCGGCCGTTAGGGCACCCAGAAGTGTTTCTGTTTCCTGCTGGGAGCTTTATTCCATCTGTGTTTTCATCAGACAGCCACCTTGCGGCAGCGCCCTTCCCTCCTCCGTATTAAAGCAGCTGGGTTTAAGAGCCCCTGGGCTCTGTCGTGCTTAAAGGCGCGCTCCAAGCGCAGTAGCTGCACGTGGCAGGAGACAACGTGGGATGAGGAGCTGCAGGCTCGGCCGCACGTCCAGCTGCCGGCGCAGAGCCCTGTGGTTTTGTGCTCCCTCCGTAATCAGACCTGGTAGCTGGGCTGTAACACACGCCAGCAAATCCCTGTCGGAACGCTGACTCCGGGACACAGGTATGGATCCACATAATTATTTAGTAACGCTGCCAAATAACAGGCTTGAGTGTTTCTCGGGATTAGCTTCTCATAAAAGTGGCGCTGGAGCATGTATAGGGAAGCCAGAACTGCTGGAGAGAGCCACTGAATGCTGTCATGACAAGAAACAGCCCGAAATCAGCCACTTACAAAAATCATCTGTCAGAGCCATACCTGCTGTTGGTTCTTGCAATTAAATAAAGCCCATAAAGCCCATATTTTTACTTGGAGATTAGGAGTTCTTCCCTTGCCCTTTGTTTTTTTTTTGGCCCAGAATTGTTCGTTGTTAAACAGGTTGAGAAATTAGATGGTGAAAACTGGCTGGAACTCGAGCTTTTTTGACCGTACTCCATAGAACAAGGATACCTTTTCCATACAGCACTGATTAGCATCAGCAAAATGCTGGGATCCTCATTTTCCTCTCTCTCACTCGTGCCCCGGCGTGCTCATCGCCAGCTCCTAGGTGGCTAAGAGCCTGCCTAGCACTCACATACTTGGGCATCTGCTTCACAAATCTAAGTGTTATCGAAGAGAATGAGGGCCACCCTGGTAAAGGACAAGGAAATCAGACTGGTGCCAATTAAGCTGAGAGTCCTTCTTGTTATCCCGAGAGTGTTGCAGAATGAAAGAAGTGTTTTTGCATCTCAAAAGCCGGAGATTAAACAGACAGAAAAAAGGTACAGCGCCTAAAGCGCCGTGATCCTATCCACACTACTGCAGCTGATGTCAAATACCAACTTTGTAACACCTCCTAAGAAGTGCTTTAACTGGGGCTTTAGACCAATGCTTTCTTTTTGGATGGCTTCATCCATCCTCCCCTTGCTGCGGGGATTCTTAGTGAATTTTTCTTCATGTGCTCAATTCATAGGAGTTCTGCTAGATTAAAAGCGGTAGTCTCAGCATTGCAGTTTTCCAAGTATTCCTTAGCCTTCCTACAGAGAAACGGGCCAAATGATAAGGCCAGGGAAATACTGCAACTTTTGCCTGTCTTTCCCAGGAACCTACATTGAATCCTGCAAATCGAAGGCAGGCTGATGCTAAGTCAGCTCCTGTGTGCAGCTCCTCTAATCTCCATTCCTCTTAAAAAAAAAAAAAAAAAAGAGAAATTGAGATAGATATTTCTGCAAGCACTTTTTTTTAGTACCTTAGATGCAGTAGCTGATTTGCTCCAAAGGCAGGACTGGAACGCTGCTCTGGTCTCAGCTTTTAACAAAGCGCATTTTCTTCAGCCTTACGTGGTTAACCCCAAAATCACAGTCTAATGGTGGTCGTCCCCAGGCGGGAAGCGACCTGCTCCTCGCTGGCTGCAGCTGGGCGCTGTGCTGGTGCAAGAGGGACGCCGGCCGCCCTCGCGCCTCGCGAGCAGCGCCACGCGCTAGGGAGCGGCGCAAACCCTTTGCTCTGAGGGCGCAAACGGTAACTCGAGATACCCGATCCGCTTGTAAATGCCCTCTGCTAGCGAATCCTTTCCCCAGGACAGTCCGTTTGAGGAACTGATGGCAGCTTCGGCCCGTGGCCCGAGGCCGGTGATGGGTATTCAGCACTGGAGGCGGCCAAGTTGGCCATTGCATGTGAAGGGAAAAAAAACACACATGTACATAAGAATCTCTTTATCAGATGCTGGTTTTAGCTCTGCTGTTCAGCATTCCTGCTCATTCCAAGCGTACTTTGTGGCTCCAGGCTGAAACCCTTTCCACGTAACTCAGAGCAACCCCAGTTCCTCTCTATTTACACACACATTTTACCCTACGACCGCATCCCAAGTCCTATTTGGGAACCCAAATGAAAGTCTATAATTTAGGTAACAAAAAATATTCCATTAATATACAATACTTGATACTATCACTGTTGTGTGTCCCTCATCCATTACCATGAGTTGGCAAAGAGCAACAACCCACAGGTTCATACTGGGATCGGTTCTGGATGAACTTGGCATGAAAGAGCCCTGCCGGGGAGAGAGTCTTTTTGGCACGAGGAAAGGGGAAATGATGATAAAATCCCATTCTAAGTACATATGTAAACAAAAGCTGAAAATTAAAACTACATCAAAGTCTTCTCAATAGGGAATAACTTGGGAAGATGAAACACTTAAGACTAGACACTCAAGTGGGATTAATGGCAATACGCTAATGATAGAAATAGGTACAAGCTGATGCACTTGTTATTTTCAAAGCCCCATATCAAGATCAGAAACGTATTTCACTTCCTGAAAGACAGAGGCTTTCAATATTGGTCTGAAAATAAGGATCTTGAGTGTGAGCTCCAAGAGACTAGGGAGCAGCACAGGGCAGCGGGGCCACCACTAAGCCAAGATCATTTTTATACCTGTGGTTCTGTTTTTCAAAGTAAGAAAGTCTTTCAAAGTCCCGTCTCAGCCTTTTAACACTATGGATGTGTGTAGACAATTCTTGCTGCAGGGAAAGTTAAAGACTCATCCCTGGCTTTGTTTTGATCAAGTCTAGTGCTTTAACCAAAATCAATAAATAACCCCACAAAAAAGGAGCCCAACCCTCACGGAGGGGCCGGCCCCTGCCCAGCGTCTGGCTCCACAGGACCAATTTCCTGAGCAACCTGCCATGTGCTGAATCGTGTACACGTAAACATGATCTCCCCGTCTACTATAACTCTTCAGGTGGCTGCTTCCATCAATTTTAAACCTAAACGTCTTCATATTTCTTTCCAAACAACAAGATGTTCCTATTCTAGGCAAATTTGCTCTTATTTTGAGCCACTTCTGTACAAGGGGCCACTCTTCATATTTTCTTTCCCTGCCATCTTTCCCCTCATTTATCTGCTTTAATCTTGGTGGTCTGCGCTTTCTTCCTGCACCAGATTTGCATTTTCTTTTGAGGGAAGAACAAAGCATTGCTGCAAATTTGTGCACTTTAGTTCTTGATAGCGCACAGGAGCCAGCAAGTCTGGTTACGCAGCAGCGCACAGGAGGGCATGAGGAGCGAGCAGTCACGTCAAGCTTGTGATTTCACCTCTGCTTTAGGATTCTTGCTGCCAACTGTATGTTTTGGTGCTGTGCAGGACACTGTTGGACCCAACCTCTGGGTCTCTGCTAGAGCGAGGTGCTAAACCCTGGGGTCAGCCCAAAAGGGAGGCATGAAAACACCCCGAAAGAAGCCCAGGGGCAGCCGGCCGTGCCCCTGCATGCCGGCCTTGCCAGGCTGGGGTTTTATTGGAGGAATGATAGTTCTTGGAAAAAGTCGGGGTGGAACCGAAGCAGAGGGCACGCGGGGAGCTCTCATCAGTGGGGAAGCTGCAGTTTGCACCATGCACAGCACCCCTCAATGCACAACATTGAAAGCATCCCCAAAGCCTCCACCAAGCACCTCTCCCCTGCCTTCAGCTGAAAGACATTAATTAGATCACCTTAATGAGGCACAGGCTTGCAGCATCAGCTGGCAATATAAAGAGACGGCTTTAGAGCTTCCACCAGTGAGCTGGGAGTGTTTGTAGAGGCAGCTGTATGCTGGTAAGGATTTTGCTAATGAGCTTGTGGGGCTCAATAGATGAGGGTATATGAAGTGTAGCGGTAGGCTGCTGGGTTGTGTGAGTGCTAGAGGAGCTGGGTCAATTTTGCTGGGTGAGGAAGTTCCTAATGGATGCTGCTAAAACTTAGCTTTGGAGGCTTTCAGATCGCACTTGCTGCTAGAAACAGAAGCAGTAGATGAGCCTGTAGAACTAATAGTGACTTGGAGCTGATTCCTCTTCAGATATTCAGATCACTTTGTTGATTTGTTCCCCTTTTTGAAATGGGGTTTCTACCAAGTGACTTCATGAAGAGAGAATTAGGTCCTTTTTTATTCAAGTTGCCCCAGTGATGATGGTTATTTATTTTGATTTCCCAAACAGAGAGCAGACCCGCATGTAATGATTGAAATACCTCTGTTCCCACCCCCCATGTGATTTAAGAGCAGATAATGATGTGGACAGTACTTTCAAGCCTGTGAGAGGACACAAAAGGTTTTTAGTGTGTCCCAATCACTGCTTAGCGGTCTCTGAGCTGAGAAACCCACCCCAGCAGCATCTGTCTCACTTCTGGAGTCTGTCTTTAAGGCACCAGCAGAGGCCAGAAGTCAGAGGCAGCTTGTGCTTTCGGAAAGGTTGATTTTGTTGTGTCTAACAACTCTCTATTCCTGCAGGCAGCTGTATGAATAAAATGAGTCCGTAAGACCCCAGCGTAATCCAGATACCCTTCCCAGGAGCAGTAAGTTCCTCATAACACAAGGCAGAGGGGCCTCTGGGGCAGGACTGCTTTGAGGAACGTCCTTAGACAGCTGAGGAACCGGAGCTCTAGGGATGGATTGGCCT
Source organism: Rhynchotus rufescens (assembly GCA_032273925.1). NCBI lineage: Eukaryota > Metazoa > Chordata > Aves > Tinamiformes > Tinamidae > Rhynchotus > Rhynchotus rufescens. The sequence continues at coordinate 9,658 of JAVCKT010096201.1, forward strand.
TTTCCTATGCGGGAAGCTACCATCGCAGTCCGGCTGGAGCAGCAAACTCTGGGAGAGCCGCTCCGTTCATGTCCCGACGCCCTTCCGAGAAGCCTCCGGATTGCGGGATGGCAGCGGGAAGCACACGCGGGACATGCTGGGCAGGTGAGTCCGTCGGGACGCGGTACCAGGCAGCACCGCTGAGCAGCGCGGGGCTGAACCCCCTTGTGCCAGAGCATCCGTCTCTGCCGCGGTCGCTTTTTACTCCCGCGGTCACGTCGGGTTTGGAGGTGAGAAGTTGCTGCAGAGCCGGGAATCTTCGCATTGATCCAGAAGTGGGTTGCTAGCTTTAGGTGTTTACGTGTGTCCTTAGGCTGAAGTTTCCCAGAGCTTTTCCAAAGGGAGGGCACAGTGCTGGGCTCGGCGGGTGCTGCTGCTGCACGTGCCGGGGCTGCTGCTCCAGGCTCCCCAGCCATCCTGGCGCGATGGGAATCTCTGCTGTCCTGGGGCGGGGGAGAAAAAGTGCCTATGTTCTTTGAATCGGTGAAAAACATCTCCTAGATAAATGCAACAAATTTTTAGCAGAGCTTTGGCTCCAGATCCACTAGTTCCTTTGCCTCAATTTCACTCTTAAAAAACAAAAGTTGTGCATGTGAAGCTATTTCTTTCCATGACATCCCTGAGCATGCACAGTCCTGTCATAGCCTGTTAAGACCTTCCACTATCAGCCTAACATTAGAAGGCAATGTTAGGGTTACTCTTAAGCTGAAGTGTGAAGTATACAGGGGAAAAATACTAATCGCTTGGCTCTTGCCCGCTTTGACAGCGGTCAGTGCCAGCGTTGTGGAAGGCTCCTGTCCCCGTGGATATTTTCTTTCCCTGTCCAGCTCTGCTGTTGTTTGCAGTTAGGCTCTTGTGCTTTGCTGATATTTGCTGGTGGTCTAATGAGCAGGTTAAGCAAAATTGGAGAACAAGTAGCTGAAAGAAACTTGATTAAAATGAGTAAAAAGGATGAAATCTCTCTTTTAATTGTTTCAGTCTGCAAATCTGTGCCTCTCAGAGCAAGGTCATGGCTTGAAAGAAAGAAAGAAACAGTGAAAGAAACCTATATCGGCCTGGTTGTCAAGGACTGAGTGGTCATAAGCGGAAAGCAGGTCGAAATCCCGACCCAGCTTGTGTTCCTGGCCTTTAGTTAAAAATACTAGCCTATCTGTTTGCAGGCATGAGACTAAACCAAAGTGGGTCAAGCTGACCCGTATTATATGGGAAAGACTCAAATCCAAAATTAGGTCTGATCTTAATTATTCCACTTGCACCTAATGTGAGGCTGTCACATGCCACCAAGGGTTGGACGAGGCGCAGAGCTTTGCAACTCCAAACTCTGTGGATTTTACACCGTTTTGTGCCTGCTAAGGCCGAGTCGCTCTTGGCAGGGAGCCCTGCAGATGCAGGCTGGTTTGCGTGATGTGTGAGGAGCAACTTTCTGGTGTATGGACTTGTGAAATCGTATGGAAACAGCATTCAAACTTGCTGTTTATACAATATGCAATGTTTTATTTTGCTCAAATGATGAACTTGTTGATCTTGACAGCTGCAAACCCACAGCAGAGACTTTCTGAAATAGTTTTCTTGGCTAGTTGCAGTCAGAGTGTTGACCTTTATGTTACCTTGTGTTTGAAAAATAACAATTGATATAACAGCAGATTGCTGTTATTGAGCATCATAAAGCTTTTCCTTTTTAAAAAGATAAATTAATAATACGAGACTGTATCGAGATCTGGACTATGATCCAAGAACGTGACCCTTTATCCAGGATATCGGCCCCTCGGCTTCTGGATTTGGCTCTTGGACGTAGCATCTCTGTGGCATTCTGTGAGGGGCAAGTCAATGGTATCTACCAGCCAAAGGCAAATTGTCAAGCCCTCCAGGGTGACTGCTGTGAAGCAAAATTCCTATAAATCAATAAATCCTTTTGCTTTCAATCTAAGGTAAATCCAAGGAATTTTCTCCCCAGACTCCTCGGGGGAGAAACTCACTGGTGCCGTGAGGGGTTCAGGGAACCACCGGATGCATCCCGGGTCTAACGACGGCTCTGGCAGCCGATTAGGCCAAGGTCGAGGTGACCGCGAGTGCGCATGTCCCCAGAGCCCCTACCCTCATCCCCAAGGCCCTATGGGCACACGTGCGGTTACCAGTGACACTGGTTAAACCGAAGCCTCTGGGGACACTGCCACTAGTCTGGTATTGATCGGAGGAGAGAAAATACTTCAATGGAGTGTGCTTGGTAGATGGTTCCTTTAGAGAAAGAGGGGAGAGAATTAGCTGTGATGAGCTTGTTGCTTTGTCAAATGAATTGTTCACAGAGTAATTTTATTGTGTCTTGTACAACAAAAAGATTTTACAAGATGACGTTAGTTGCAGTCAGGTTTTCAGTGATCCAAGGCTCCTCCTTAGGCTGTGCTTGGGGATCTGCATCCGTGGGCATTGGCCACCTGAGAAGGCCAACAGTCAGGTCTGGGTTCCTAAAACCCTGGCAGGTTCCGGAGATGGAAAACCAGGGCCGCTGGGATTCCTGACCCTGGATAGGGAGCTCTGGAGCGATGGGGCTTGGCGTCCCCCCTGTCCTGATGCACTTAAACTCCTCATTGGGATGCCAACCTTGTCATGTGTGTTGTGCAATAGCCAGGAAGTCTGTGGTAAGGATACAGCTTGAAAAGCCCCCCAGTTGTGGGGAAAAACCCAGTGTGTTAGAGCAAAGGTATCTGCAGGGGTGTGAACTGGCCGAATTCTTGTGAAGAAGGAGCTCCATTTTGCTCGCTCTTCCCATCTGGGTGGGCGCTGTACTGGGGAGCGGTGCTGGTAAGAGAGGAAATCTCTTTGGGGAGAGTGGTGCCGGGGAGCGGAGCCGCTGTCCTGCCTCCCTGGGAGCCATCCCGCGTCCTGGAACAGTGGCACCCGGGATCATGGGGATGCCGTGGCCATTCCCAGGTGGGACGGGCACACAGCTCTGCTTGCTCTCCCCGTGGGAGGTACCCAGAGGCCTATTGATTTTCCTTCCTTATCCCCTTGTTGTTGTAGTTCAGTTGTTACTAGGTGGACACAGAGGTCTGGGGGATGCGGTGTAGCCGAGAGTCTAGCTGGCCTCTCCTGGGCTGCTCCTGTCCTCTTTGTGCTTATACAGACAGAAATTGGGAAGCTGTATAATGATGGATTTTGGGGAGACACTTAGAAAAATCTGCAGTTATTAAACAAACTGAAACCTAACGCTTAATCTTCTGAAAGCCGCATACGTGGCATTAAAAGCCACAGCAAAGCCTCGTGTTTTTTCCAAATGACTTTGTGATTTGGATTCGTGTCCAAATGGGTGCGTTACAGTAACAGGTAACACAGTAACAGAGTACAGGGCTTCCCGCTGGTGCCTGGCAGAGGTTTCTCCTCTAGAGGGTAGCAGTTACCTGCGCTCCTTCTCTCACAGGAAAACACGCGGCGCTGCCGGTCGGGGATTTAGGGGCACCGCTTCAGCTGCGAGTGTCCTCGCAACAACTGCGATTCCCAATCGATCCTTCAAGAAGATCGAGTCGAACCGTAAAGATGCCGGTGCAAGTAGAAAATTGATGTTTGCACCCCGTAGGCCAAGTGTATTAAGCCAGCTTGACATTACCTCTGGCTAATAATAAGCAGAATAACAAGATCCCCTGTGCTCCTGGGAAGATGCATTGGGGGTCCCACTTGGTGCTTTCCCTCCTTTTATAGTCCTCTTGACATTCGTGCATGGGAGAGAGGATCTATCAAGTTTAGGAGGGATATCTGT
>JAVCKT010096202.1:0-13445 GCA_032273925.1 Rhynchotus rufescens
TTTATCTCAATTATTGAAAGTATTCCAGATACCGCCTTAAAAAAAATCCCCTGGCTTAGCAAAATTTTGTGTTTAGATCAGAACCAAAGCAGACTTTTTACTTGTGTAAAAGCAGCCCAAACTATGCGATGGACTCCCCTATTCCTACAGTAACGTGAGAAGAGACTTGAGGGGAGGGGAATTGTTTTAATTTTTATTTTTTTTAAATTTTTTTGGGGGAGCTCTCATGAACACATGCGCATTTGTTCCTTCTCGCCACCGCACTGGAGTCTGCCTAGAAACAAAGAACGCAGCCTGGCGAAGTTGACGCTGGCTCTGCAAGTGTCTGGCTTCTTTTTTTTTCCCCCCCTTTATTTATTTATTATTATTTTTTGCATCCCTTACTCACAGCCCGGGCCCCAGACGCTCTAGATACTTCCACGAATGATTTCCATGTGTGTGCCGCAGCCGGGCACCCCCTCCCGACCCTGCCAGGCCGGGGCGGCGCGTTCCCGAGCGCGCAGCCATGATGGATAGCGCGAGTTCTCCCATTTTCCGGCGGCACGGCCGCCGTGACAGCTCCCGGTAGGAGTGCCTGCGCCACGGAGCCTCCCCCTTGCTGAATCATTGCGGCGCGATGGCCGGACGGCTCGGCTGCTCAGGGAGCCAAATATTCCCCCCCAGATCATGAAGCGATTGCAAGGTGAGGCGGGCGGGGAGGACGGGACCTGGTTGCGTTTGGACCAGGCTCTCGCGCACGGTTGAGCTCCAAAGGAGAGGTTTTTTCCTTTTTTTTCCTTCTTTTCCGGCGCTCTTGGGCTACTCCATGGAACAGGTAGCGCAGCTGGGCGGCTCGGAGGGGCTGGTCCCTCTGCAAAGCTCCCTTGGTGCCTCTGCGGGAGCGCGGCGCCCGTTTGGGGGAGCAGGGGGGTGGATTTGTGGCCTTGGGAAGCGCTGGTTGTTGCCTGCGATCGTGCAGCATGTTTGCACAGAGGAGCGCGAGCAGCGCAGCGTGCGACCGTGGTGCTCGCCTGAAACCATTTGTTCTGCAGTCAGGAAGGTCTTTGCCCTCAATCCTGCAAGGAAACAGGGATCTGTTTTTCTTCCTCTTGCCCCTGTCTCCCCTCCGATGTGAGTGTGTAGGAGAGAGGGGGGAAAAAAAAAAAAGTGCTGCTACATGCTGCTTTTTGGCATCCTGTGGGTAAAAAGTATGGAAGTAAGAGGTGGGACGAGAAGTTGTGAGTGGGGGAGACAAAATTATAGTAGTTGTCGGACATGTAATGTGATCCTGTAATTAGAGCGCGGTTCCCGTCTATACCACGTTGAAACTATTGAGTGTCTGCGTTGGAACAGCCTGAATTAAGCCGGTTCTTCTGGGATTAAGCAGCGGCAGAATAAAGCAGTTCAAGTTTCTGTGCAGCAGCTTCTGTGGGTTGCGGGGAGGCTTTTCCCCCCAGTGGGCCCTTTTTGGGGTATGTTGCTTTTAAAGCAACATAGGGAACTAGCACACCCTAATTCTGTGTGTCAGTCGTGGGAGACACTTCCAAAGGATGGACTGTGGACACAGCCTCGCTTGCGGATTCAGCTTTGAGCCTTTTGCCCAACAGAACGATGCAAAAAACTCTGCAATTTGGTCTTAAAAGTCCCCTTCCTCCCCTAGTCTGTACGCTGAGGAAAGCTGCGTTAGCGAGCAGGCCTGGTGCTCATGCGCCCGGCTCCTGGCAGTGATGCCCGTCAGCGGGACAAGATGCCCGTGGTGGCATCAAGCGGGTCTGGTTTGCTCTAGGATTGCGCTGTGCCCCTGCCGGGTCCTGGCAGTGCCATCAGACACGTGCCAAGCTTCAAGCTGTGCGAGGTGGTTATGTGGGGTCACTAGCCCTCCTTACAAAGGCTGATTCCTTATGAAGGCTAAGATGTGTGTGTATATTAATATATAAAAATATGTATAGGCATGGTGTGTGTTTAGATGAACTCATTTTAGAGTGGTGATGGCCCAGAAAAGTTTGAGAGCTATTTCAGCTTTGGAAATTTGAAAAACAGGATTCTGCCTGAAAGACAACGGGATGTAGAGAAGCTTCTAGGTGTCTTGGGAGCCTTTATGGCAAAAAGGTGCAGTCAGTTCTCAGACGCAGCTGGTTGTCCCAGAAGTGGCTGTTTTACATCTGTGCTCTGCAGATGTGCTCCATGTGGATCCAGATGTGTAGCTGTTAACCCGTCCGTGTCTTCCAAGGGAGGCCGTGATGGGGATCCAAGGCAGCCCTGGAGGTTGGGAGGAATTTGGAGTTGGGTGTTGTAACCCTCTGCCTCTCTGGCGGCTTCCTGCAGTGCGTGACCAGGTCAGAAATCCAAGAGCCACCAAGGGGGGACTCCAGGGAGGATGAGGGGCTGGATCTGCTCGCTGGCCTCTGCCCTTGCTGCCTTTCCTGCCTGCCCCGTGCCGCACGAAGGTTGCTGAGGAGAAGGGATGCAGAGCGCTTGTGTGGCTGGGGGCCCGGTGCTGCAGGAACGGATGCAATTTTGCATCCATGTAGAGGACTTTTCTAGTGGGTTTCATGCCCAGTTTTGTTTTGAGCAGTGGTGGGGTGGTGGAGGGCGCTGTCAGGGAATGACTTGCATGAGGCTTCAGAGATATTCTTAGGTTTTGTGGGCCTAGCATTACTCCTGTGCTCATCCCAGCTTAGCAAAATGGAACAGGTATATCTTAATGTTTTTGCACCCAGGCTGTCTCCAGAATTGAGATTTTTTTAAAGGACTTTCTGATGTGTTCAAGGGAGCATCAGAATAAGACTAAATCTGTAAGTAAAAGCTGTGGGGTTTTACCTTTATTACCTCTTCAAGTACAGCTTCCAGATTGTTTGGAAGTGGGCACTGCAGTGAGCAGAAGTGGTCCTGCTCACAGGTCTTTGCTCTGGTCTCCTTCCTGTCCTCATGGGTTAAAAGTGGCCTTGTAGAGAAGTGGCAAAGATAGGACTTTTCTGGCCAAGAGAAGGCTACAAGGTCTGGGTGGAGGCTGCAGCACGTGCTAGAAATGTGATGGTCCTTGTTGAGCAGGAGCCCTGCTGAAAACTGGACCTTTCTTTGCCAAGGTAGACCTTGCACAGAGCTGGGGGTTTTTCTTGGACTCTGAAAAGAAAGGCCCGGTGCTAAACGAAAGAGTTGCTGCCTCCAACAGACACGGTTCATTGGGCTTGCCCAGGGCCAGCCTCCCAGCTGGGTAAAATGCAAGAAAAGCCTTTGCAGGGCGCTAGAAATGTTCAGCTGGACAGAGAGAGCAGCCTGGAAGGGGAGAGGAGTGGTTGTTCCCCTATGCTCTGTAATGTGTTTGACATTGAGATACCCACATCTCTATCCTGCTCCATATGCGGTGTGTTTGCCATATGTAACATCTCCGGGAGCAGTTCTGGTTTGGTGAGGAGGAGCTGGTGCAGGAATGGGGCCCTCCTAGCTGCCAGGGAACCAGTTACTCGTGCATAATGCACTGGTTGGCTTGGTAGGTTTTTATTTTGTTTTTAGCTTATATTTAATGGGTCTGTTTCTGGGCCATGCGTACACCTTTCTCCAAGGCAATGCTCAGCTCCTGATTGTGGGTTAAATGCAGGCTTGCATGTCATTCTGAAACACTGTCTTTAAGCTGGAGTATTTATAATACCAAAATGTTTTGCAACTCTCTGTTCTCCTTAAATGCAGCATTGTGAGTACTCCAGAGTTTCTCTCCATGTGTTTGCTCCCAGGATGGAGTTCCTTGTACTTGCTGCATATAGAAACTGTATCTCTGTTTTAGTTTGCAGTCCCTTGGCTCGCATGTGCGTGCGAATCACTGCTCCTGGGCAGCTTGTTGGCCTGCACTCCTGCTTGGGATGCTGCTGCAGTTGTGCACGTCATGTCTGTTAGACACAGAAAAGGTGTGTGTCCTGGTTTGCCATTCCAGCTTCCAGGAGGGACTGTCCATTCAGAGCACTGTTAACTTTGCCCTGTTTTAACTGGTGTCAGCAGATACAGTGAGATAAATACTTTGTTTTTCCTCTCCTTCCTCTCACCCTCATGCTAAGGATCCACCATGGGAAAGAGTCTCCCCATACAACTTGCATGGAGCAAATCCATGACTTGGCCTGTTTGCTTACTGCGTAAGGGGAAGCTCCTCCGGAGCTGAAGGAGAGGTGCCAGGATCTGTCCTTTTCTCAAGAGCACGTGCCCTGCTCGCGAGCCCAAACCCGCGCCCTTCAGAGCCTGGTGTTTTGTGTCCGAGGGCTCCTGAGCGTGGAAAACGAGCGCCCTGTGCGGGTGCAATCCGAGCTGCTCCCAAGAGCCGCACGCAGGGCTGCCTGCTGCCCACAGGCTGGGTCAATAAGAGCCCTGCTCACTCCCTGCAAACAGCCTCGTGATGGGCTTTGACTGGCAGCCTTCCTTGGGGACAGCCTTTTTATTCAGCTCCGTTTTTGGCGGCCCTTCTGACTGCCTTTTTGGACTCCCGTTTGATGTTCTTTCCCTGGCGCGATCAACTTGCGTTTTTGTTCTTGGCTTCTTGGGTGCAGCGAGAATTTTATACAGCACGATAATGTGAGCGCAAAGAGCTGCCTCCCTGCAGCGCAACCTCTCAGCCACAGCAGCATTTAGGAATGCAAAGCTGATGGATTCAGAGAGATTTGAGGTAGGACTGGAAATTGCTGTGTATGGGAGAGCGTGCTCATGTGTGCATTCACCTCCTCCAAAACAGTGGCATAAAACTGTCCTTGTAATAATAATGATAATATCCTTGTCCTTGTAAAAGACACAACATAAGGGACAAAATATGTGCCTGTGCACGTTTAGGGGTGCTCATTTTCCCCCTTGATTCCATACAGGCTGACGTATTCCCCAGCATCTGTGGTAGGTAACACAGATTCTGCTCTGTTGCACTAACGTCAACATGCAGTGAAGCCAGCGTTGTTCTTGTGACCGTAATTTAGCCTGTTGCTTGCGTGTGTCTGTGTGTTTTAATCCACACAAATCAAAATTCTCCTTCTCCTTCAAGTGTTTTACACATGGCATGTAATCTCTTAAAATCTTCTAGGCAAATGTGCTTGAGCTAATAAAAACAATAATTATAAGCTTTTCTGAGAGCAGAATTTTAATTAAAAAGTCAGATTCCGAGCTGTTTAACGTGTACTGTTTGTGTAAACAGCAGCTTCTGTTGCATTACATGCATGATATTCAACATTTGTTCTGTTGAAGTCTTAAAGCCGATCTCTTTGGGGCTGAATTATCTTTTTTTTTTTAAAGATGTTGGGCCGTCAGTTTTGCGTGCTGCTTTGTCGCAGATTCCTGGGTCTGTCTAATACTTCTCAAAGCTCTGGCTTCTGACTTAAGTGAAGGTTTTAAAATTAGCTCGTCCGTATTGTCTTTCTGGGTTATTCTTGCAGCTGCATAGGAAAGCTGGAAAAAAAATTAATTGAGGAGTAACATACAAGCTCAAAAAGCCCACGTAATGCAGAGCTATTATTTTGAAGCAACGCAATTACGCTTTAAGCCAATTGAGGCTTCACTTAATTTCTCAAGGTTTGCTCTAGATGAGTAAACCCACATTTAACTCCCCAAATAGGGCCCTACCGAAACAGGTCTATTCGGCTGGTGACAACAGAGGGCTGCACCGAGAGCAGGGGAATTTCCAGCATATCCGCAGCTCTGGACACTGCTCCTGCGAGGCTGGCGCCTTTCCACATATTTGGAGTTATTCTTCCAGTCCACAGTTTGTTTCTGCGTGGTCCAAGACCTGATTTTGCCCCTGTGAGCATTAATGACAAGTCCTTAATGTTCTAGGTGGGAGTAGCATTGGGCCCTGGGAAAAGAGAGAGCAAAACGCAGCGGCCGCGGGCTGTGACAGGCGCTGACAGGAAACTCTGCGTTCTCTGCTGCTGCTCCTAACTCGGGGAGGCCACAGCTGGGTAATTTGTTTTTACTTCCTGTTCCCAATCTGTTTGGGTCAAAAGTAGCGGCGTTTTTTTCATATTAAGATACTTGGCTTCATTCTGCAAGGCAGCAATAAATTTCACACCAGACACAACATGTTTCTGCTATTTCAGAGCCTCTTTATTGCTGCCTTTGCCTTTTAATCTGGATGGCGAAATCTTTATTAGTACTTTCTTATTACACAGACCTGCTTTTCAAGGAAAGCTGGAAGCTGCTTGTTCTTTCTTTGTTTTGAGGGTCAGGCCTTGCCTTGCTGGGTCATTCAGCACAAGGACATCGAGTTTCTCTTCCCAAATCCACTCCGAGCTCCATCAGCGATACCTGCTTCTCTTAACCGAGCCTGTAACTCCCATGTAGGCTCTCCCATCCACCAGCCAGCCAGATGTTTAGACAGACATAGCAGATATCATGGGATCCTCCGAGATGGAGCCTGAAGGCTTTGAAAAAACCTGGGAATGAGGCTGTGCTGGCGCCTCCCCAGGCAGCGGGACGTCCTGGCCCCGGGTGCTTGTGCTGTGTTTCCAGGTGCGTTTCACTTAAGCCGCTCCTGAGCTGCAGCTCCTGAGCTGCAAGGACCAAGGAGCGGCATGGGGCTGTGACAGGGCTGGGGCTGCCTGTTCTCACCCCATGGCACAAGATGCTGTCGTTGTCTTGCAGAAGAAGCCAGAGCTGGCGGGTACCGTGTGAAGCAGGTATCTCCTGGGGCGCCTCTGGGTGCTTCCACAGCCCCCCTGCCTTGTCCCTGTTGCGCTTGGGGCTCAGGGACTTCCCAGCGTTTGCGTGGCCAGCGCTTCGGTGTCGAGTTTGGAACGGGGCGGCTGCTGCAGCTTAAGGGCAAACTTGTCCCCTATCATGTGCTGAGGAGAAAGATACGCTTATCAGAGACCTGAGATCCAGTCAGAAGGGCCAGCCAAGTCTCCGGCGTGACTAACACGTTTATTTGCTGCGCAGGCCACCATCTCGTTCCTGCAGAGATATTTGTTTTTTGTTAACCCATCCTGGCTGTAGAGAGTGTCCTTGATCCCCTTGGTTGAGTGATTGCACCATTCCATGTGCTCCCATTCCCTGGCAGCCGCTTCCACCCCCAGGCCTGCCCCACTCGGCCCACCTGGGAGTGCTTGGATGCAGAATCCTGCAGGATCCGTCCTTACCCCTGCTCCTCCAGCCCGCACCCGGATCCTCTGCTGTGTTTCTGGTGTAAATGACTGCGAGGAGAGAAACCCGAGAGGAGCTTGTGCAGCTGGAGGAGGCCCCTTGGGAGCGGGGCCCGGCAGAGGGAGAACACTCTGTTTCTAGGAGCTCCTGGGTGCTGCGGGGCTCCCTTTGGGTCCCTGGGTTCCGGGAGAACCTGAGCCTGCAGCTTCATGCCTTTTAAACGGGTGCTGGTGCCGAGGGCAAGAGGAGTCTCCCTGGGATGGCTTTAATATTTTTTTCGTTCAAATTTAATAATTTAGCAGGATAAATGCTCTTTTTTTTCTTTTTTTTATTTTTTTCTTTTTTTTTTTTTTTTAAGATGTCCATGATAGTTGCTAAGGGAGGGAAGTCCATTACAGCCCCACTGCAGCATCACTGTAGTAGTCTGAGTCTAGCTCCCCACAAACAGGAGCAACACTGGGAGGATGGCGAAACCCCTTGGTGTTTGACGTGACAGAGAAATGATTTTAAATGCATTTAATGTCAGTAATCTTTGTATTAGCCATAATCTGCTTCTGAGAAGTGTATGTGCATGTGTTCATATATATATATATATATATATATATGAAGGGAACTGCATTACTAAAAGCTGACTGTTTCCCCTGTTCTCTGCCTTTAGCATGAGCACTAGCACAAATTGACAAATTGCTCCTCTGTATTTTGGGGACAGCAGCTGCAGGTGGTTGACACGGTCACAAATCAGCAGCAGTTACTGCAGTCCCAGATTCCGTAGCAGGGCTCTGATCCTGCTGGGCCAGGGCTGTCTTCAAAACAGCTTTAATTTTCTTGTAGGCTTTTAGTTTTCTCCAGGGCACTTCTTCAGAGCGGGATGTCAGGGAGCAGAGGACAAGAGGAAGGACAGTTTGCTCTGTTGCTTGATGTGCAGCTTTCTGCAGGATGTACCAAGGGGAGAGGGTGAATGTGATGGTTTGAGGTACTTGATGTAGTGAAATTAGGTGGATTGTGGAGGCAGAGGTGAGATGGGCTTGATTCAGGATGGAGTTTCAGGATAGATTCAGGATGGAGAAGACTGATGTGTAACGTGGGGCGACAGCGGAGGGGTGAATGAAGCAGCAGCCGATGCCTTTAGGTAGGGGCTGTCACAGGCGACTTTGTGCAGCTCCCGGAGGGACCTGGGCTCATTCCCACGTGCGTCGGTATCTGTGTGCGTGTGACGTTGCTCGTCGTGGAGATTGAGGCCCCCAAACGAGCGCGAGAGAGAATTAAAACCTGCGAGCTGCTTGCTCGTGACCCGAATCCCCTAATCGTGCGCTCGTATGAGCGAAGCTCTTAGGCTGGCTCCAATAAAGGGCATCTCCGCGTGAGGAAACGTGCGTGTCCAGCCTGGGCTCGTGGAATTGGAGCTCGGGCGGGATGGACAGACGGACGGAGTAGCTGTGAGAGCCCCTGGTCCTGCGCCGGGCTGCGGGGCCTGCGCTTCCAGCCTCACGGGAGCTCCAGGGAAAAGGGCTGCGTGTTCCCAGGCTTCGCTCCCGAGAAAACCCCACCTGGGAGCCAGAAACACAGCCCAAGTGAGACTGTGTTCTTTGGAAGTGGGCCTTAATGTCAATGGGCTTAAACTGACCCTTAATTTGATTTAATTTAAGCTTTGTGCTCTTTTGTGTTCCGTCCTTTAACCCAGGAAGGACCCCTAAGGCTCGTGCAGTGGGATGGGCCCTTCCCTTTCAGTTTTCATCCTGTTTTCCGCATGCGTTTTGAGAGGGTGCTTTGCTAATGCCAAGGGAGGGCTAATCCCGTGCTTTGAGCTACATGTTCTCTTAATTCCTCCTTGTGACCCTGTAGCCAGAGATGCAAGATTAACAGTTGTGTGTTTTGTGTTTTTTCTTTGTTTTTCAAGTAGGTGGCTAAATTGAAAAATCAATTAAAGCCTAACCAGCAAAAACAGAACAACAGGGTTTTATTCCACTTTGGGTCTACTGGTAATGAAGATGTTTGGCTTCAGCAATAAGCTGAAGCTCATTTAAAAAAAATTGTCATCCTGCTGAGAGATGAGGAAACATATTTAGGTTTGAAATATATTGTTTATTTATTAGATGGCAGGTATAGGAAGATATATGGCCTTGAAACATTATTTCAACTGACAGGTGCAGGAAGGAAAAAAAGGAATGACACAAGTGGGGAAAAGCCTAATGTTGCCTTTTTTAAAGAAATGCTTCGAATTTGCTTCTGAAGGAGTCTGGAAATTCAGGTTAGTCACTGTAAAAGCGAATAAATAATTTATCTGAAAAACACTGCCTCGCTTGCAGCCATAGCAAATCTAATCATAAAGGGAGATTAAAATATTTTGTAGGAGGACTTTGAAAGCACCTTTGGCTGAAAGCGGTGGCTATGGGAACTGAGAGAGACCTCTGATTTTCTGCTACCTGAGGATCTGGCTTTTATCTTGGCTTGAATCTCTTTCCCTATCCCTCCCCCACCTACTCCTGTCGCATGAAAAGGGAGTCTGGGCGGAGGTTTTTGCAGCAACAGTTCAGGGCTGCGCTAGAGCTCGGATGCGGAGCCTCCCCCGGCCTCCGCGGTTTCTGTTTGCAGCTCCGGGGCCTCTTCTTCCCAAGGGCTCTGCTCCTGGGAACCCGAGAACCGACTCCGTGTTCTGGGATGGAAATCTGGGGGTTCAAACATTCCCCACAAACATTTTTGGAAAACTCCATCCAAACATCTGGGAGAGCTAAATAAGACTTGCGGTGTCACTTGAGGAGGCTGAATTTTACGGCTGCCTTCTCAGAGCACATTGATGACAACTTAATTGATAATATTTTGTGTGTGTGTCGCTGTTTGCCCCACTGCAGTTGATGTGGCAGGAGGTGGAGCAGAGGAGCAGGTCCCGCTGCTGTGCAAGGCCAGCGGCCTCCACTGCAAAGAGCCGGTGGTCGAGGCTCGAGAGAAGGGGGTCCTGAGCTGCAAGAGCAGCCCTTTGGAGCGAGGGCAGCAGGTTGGGCATCACCTGAAGGCTGTTGCTGGTGTTGAAGGGCCTCTTTGCACATCGAGGGAGGCCTTTGCAGCTGGCATCATGCCTGGCCCTGGATTCCCCATCTCCTGCCGTGGGATCCAAGGCACAAAACCCTCCTCGTGCACGTGCGGCGTCGGGACACGATGGACATGGGACACAGCAGTTCATCCGCTGCCAGGCTGCGACTCCGGCCTTGGCCAAAGAGGTGGGGACGGAAGCAACGTGCCAGCCCTGGGACACAACCACAGCCATTAACGAGCCCTTAATTTGTGCCTGCTGTTGCAGCGAGTAGCTGGGCTGTGCCTTGCAGAGCTCTGTTGCAGGGTGATGTGGTAGCTGGTTAAAGCCTTTTATATTAAATTAGTGTGCTCTATTGATGTCTCGTTGCTTTTCTGGAGGATGAATAACCTTTAGATGAAATTAAATGCATCAGTCCTTGCTATGGTTTCGGTGTGAGGCCAGGCCTGCATCTGAGGAAACTTCTGGGATGTTAATTGAAGGTTTGTATCCTGTTGCACAAGCTCTGGGGTAGGAATTTACCTTGCACAACGTGGAGCGAGCACTGCCGTTCGCATTCTGCCTCTTGAACGTCTTCAAAGGCCGCGTGGTTCTGAGGGAGCCCTCGCTCAATAAACACGAACGTTTGTGCAGAGGGATCAAAGGAGGCTCCGGGCTCTGCCGGTGACGGGGCGCTGAGCGCAGGCAGGCTCACGTCGGAGTCCCGGCGTCTTCCCTGTGCCCTTAAGGTAAAAGATTAAACTTGCAGTAAGAACGAGGTCAGGTCTAGACCAAAAAGGAGACTCTGGAATCCAGCCAAAAGCATAAGTAAGATTTTCTTTTTTCTCTTTTTTTTCCTCTCTAACATCATCCTGAATGTGGCAGTTGTGTTGACTGAGCTGAAAAGAGGCTGACATCTGTAGGTCAGGCCTGATTAAAAGCGAATGAGGGTGGAGAGCTCCGCGGAGTAAAGAGGATTTAAAGATAACTGAAGGGAGATGCATGGCCCTTACTTGCTGAATTTGGTTTGGCCTTGGGAATCTTGCTCCCAGCACGGGATCAAGTTGCTCCTTTTTCTCTGAATCTGCTGCTGGCCTCCAGAGCACTGTGGCCTTTACCCTGTTCTTGCCCAGGTCCTGGGTTTCTTCTGATTAATCCCATCCCACCAAATAAGACCTTTCTGGATAAAAGGTAGAGTTTGATTTAAGCTTTGGCCTCCAGGTTTCCAAGGGGAGCCTTCCATACAAACTTCATGTTTCTGTAAATGGCCTCTGTGAGGACGATACCCCCAGCCCTCAGCTGCTTGTGCTGTTTCTGTGAAGGTTTCTGTGCTTCCTCTGACCTCTGCTGCCTCTCCCTGCCCTTCCTCAGCTGCTCTGGCTGTTGGGGATGTTGACCCTTCCTCTGCTGAGAAAGGAGGTAGGAAGTAGATGGCAATTCTGCCACAGCAGCCCTCGTGTTTCAGTAGTTACCGCATCTTACTCTCCAAATTGTAGCTGTGTCTCTAGCTATGATGTACCTTGAGTGTGTTGATCTCCGGAGTGCTTTGACATGGAGAATCCCTGTCACTAGGGATGGGTGGATGGAAGTGCAGAGAGACAAAGGGACGGGCTCTAAACTGGCCCTTGAAGGAGGAGCAGCTGATGGGAGGCAGTGGGACTCGGATGGACCTCGAGTGTGGCCTGGCCTGGGCTCTGCAGCTCCACGCAGCAGCCACCTCCCCATCATTCATTTAATTTTTTTCTCATGATGGTCCCTTTCAATGGGAAAATGGCTGCTTTGATGAGATGAAAATTCACCTGCTAAAAATTCAAAGGCTCCTTGATTTCTCCCTGAAGCAGGACCCTTAGTTTCTAAATGAAGTTTATAACAAGATGAAAATAGAGAATTACTTGATAGGGAAAGTACCCACTTCCCTACCAGTTCTGCTGAGCAGCCTTTGGCTCTGAAGAAGTGGGGAAATTACCCTCAGCTTCGCTGGACCGAGATCCGCCCTGGTGCTTTTGCAATGAAGAACCTAGAATTACACTAGGGCTTTGTTAATTCTCTCTAAATTTGAAGAATATATGAGTCAAGATGAAAATGTAATTTTAATTCCTATGAGACAGCGCTGCCTTCTCCACAGTGACAGGTCACCTGCCCAGCGCTGTGTCACGGAGCCCACGTCCCCGTGTCCCAGCTGGAGAACGTGGCTGCCTTTGGCATTGAGGGGAAGGAGCCGTGGAGCCGAGGCTGCTGATGGCAATGCTCCTTGTTCCCAGGTGCTCGCTGCAGCTAAATGCTGGTAGTTGTGATGGCCTCTCGGATCAATCCCTTAATGACTTTTATACCTGGGGAAATAACAGCATAAGCATCAGTATCCTTGCACAGTGTCCCAGGCCTGTATATCAGGAGACTTGGCAATTGTTTGATTTTTTTTTTTTTTTTTTTGTGAAAACAAATGATTTCTGTCCTCACTGTAGGCCCTCAATTCATTTCCATCTGTGACAAGAGTCAGGATTTAAGCCTGGGTCTCCCAAAGTAAAATACAGTGAATTATTCTTTTAAGCTGCTCAGTGATGGCTGTGCGTCCAGGCAGGTGGTCGTGGTCCTTGCTCCCTTTGGGCCATGTGTGTGATGGAAGGTGCTTATTCAGAGCCTAAAATCTCTGTGATTGCAGCTGTTTCCAGCAGTGCCTTTTAACCCACCTGCTCCCCATCCTCGTTACGATGTTGCTGCCCTCCCAGAGGGGAAACTTCTGGCACTGCTGCTTGTTTGCAGCTTGCACGACGATTAGAGTCACGGCATTGGTGACGGCTGCTTGCCAGGGTCAGAGGCTGCTGCAGAAGCAAGGGGCAAGTTTCTATCCCAAGGAGCCCGTTTCCTTCAAGGCAGACTTGTAGCACTAGGTGTCATTAGTGCTGTTCACAGCACCTTATGGAAGGGGTGCAATGGCAGAGGGGCAGGGTGAGACGGCCAAAACCATGCTTGGTTTGTGGCCCAGGGGCAAGGATGTGTGAGGCCTCAGCTTATATCCTGTCCTGGCTTCTTGGTTTTGCTGGGCTGGGACTCTTCTGTGGCTGGCAGCTTTTTTGCATCGGGCGGAGATAAGCAGGAACTTGGCTCTGATTCCTGCTGTGGTAGATCAGCCCTGCTGAGCTCTATCCTGAAGCTGGCCACCAAAGAGTGGAGCGTCGCTGCTGTAGAGGCACCATGAAGGGAGGCAGCGAGGAGGATGGGACGGCCTCTTTTCAGTGGTGGCCACTGACTGAACTAGAGGAAATAGCCACAAACTGAAGCACCAAAAGTTCCACAGGAACTTAAGGAAAATTTTCTTAACAGTGAGGGTGCCAGAGCCCTGGAACAGGCTGCCCGGAGA
>JAVCKT010096203.1:2625-13445 GCA_032273925.1 Rhynchotus rufescens
TGACATATCACAGTTTGGCATCTAAAAGATTTAATTGCTATCAAATCTGTGTCTCTTGATTAATTAAAAATTGCTGGGTTTTTTTTTTTTTTTCCCCTCCTTCCCCTCTTCTCACCAGCTTGCAAATGCAACGGCCATGCCTCCGTGTGCAACACCAACACGGGGAAATGCTTCTGCACCACCAAGGGAATCAAAGGAGACGAGTGTCAGCTGTGAGTTTGCTTCGGTTGTTATTCCTGAAATCCAAAGGCCGGGCACGTGCTGGAACGGGACCCTGGTGGCTTTTAGCAACTGCACTTAGGATGTCTCTGCTCAGCTCTCGGTGATGACGCCTGCACCGGCTGTACTTCCCAAATGATCTCCTTAAGTTTGCCATTTTTGGAGTGTTTCAGCTACAAACGTCATGCAGAGTGTGCAGAGTGAAAAGTCACCCTGAACAGCCCCCCAAACTAAGCTTTCCACTTTGCTTAGCCCTCACTTTTATATATTTTCAATCATAGATATATTTACTTTCTATGCACTCTGCTCTTCCAAGGGAATATAAATATATCAGAAATAAGAGGGGAAAAGACTTCAGCCTTCATGCATATAAAGGGACCCCTTTCAGAGCAAATATTTGCAGGAAAATTCTCCATAATATAATGCAAATGCTTTTAGTGAAATGCTAATGGAAATTGTTTTATTGCCAGGTTTATTTTTAAAGTGTTACTTGCATGAGGAAACCTTGTAGGACTAGATCCTGGATTATCCATAAATGGAAACTGTAGGATTTGGCTGAAGACATCCAATAGTATGCATTGTGTAGAAGTGGTAACTGCATTCCAAATGAATGCAAAGGTTAATATTCATAATTTTGTATTTTATTGTCACTGCGCTCTAGTTTTTGTGCAAATCTGAGGTTTGAGTCATTCCTTCGGCAAAACAGTATAGCTCAGACATGCATCTTTTATTTTCAAGTGTGTACGAGTGGTGTTATCTGATTTTTATGGACTGGGAGTAAATAAAGCTGAAGAAATGCATTAATTAAAAATTCTTTTTTTTAGGTGTGAAGTTGAAAATAGATATCAGGGAAATCCACTGAAAGGAACATGTTACTGTGAGTACTGTTGACACTAATATTAGCTGCCTCAGCATCTGTTTAAAATCCAGGGGGTTAAGGCTAGGACTAGAAAAATATTTTTTAAAATATCAATTCTCACTAAACTGTGAGAAACTCAAAGAAAACCAGAATATTCTTCTAGATAATGTTTGTATCATGGTTGAATCCATCAAAACAGACTAGATTTCTATTTTCATGTGACTGAAATGCTATCTGGTCATCTAGAAAAGATTCTAAAACGTAATGACTCTCGTGAGTCAAAGCATCTCTTTAAAATTTTATTAGTACAGAAATGCTATTTTATTTTATTCCATGTTAGAATGGGTAAAGTGTCAAAATTGTCTTGGTGGCTTTAAAATGAGCAGTGTTGGATCTCTTTGGAACTCCAGAAGATACTTTGCCAAGATGCGGATTACTTAATGGATACTCTCCAGCTTCTGTGTGCAAGTATTTGCAGTCAGTGTGGAAAAAGTAAAGGTGTAACCACATTTCCTGAATGTAGGAGCATGAGAGCCTTTGAGTTTAGCACTGGAGAGACTCCTGCATGAAGAACATGGGCCTTATTTTCCCTCAAGATTCAACCTGAGAGGACGGAAGTGGGAGAAGAGTCTAGAATATCTCTTTTTATGCAGGATAATACATATGTTGATCTCTCTTCCAACAGGGCAGTGACTCTTAGTCGTGCTCTCACTGCAAGAAACTCTTCTCTAACATGTTCCACTTGCTTTAAATCAGTTTTATTCCAAGACCTAAGTTTCTCCTTGCGTTCTTTACAGATACTCTCCTCATTGACTATCAGTTCACCTTCAGCCTCTCTCAAGAGGATGATCGCTATTACACGGCCATCAACTTTGTAGCAACACCAGAAGAGGTGAATATTCTACCTTCCATTTAAACTTCATCCATTGGCTATATGTTCATCTTCTCCTGACCAGGGAGGTGATGCACTGTCATAATTCTGCTAGTGTGCAGAGCTGATCTCGTGATGTAGCATGTGTCCAATTCAACAGAGCAGCCAGAAACTTCTGGTTTTCCTAGTTTTGGTCCACACAGTTTCAAATAGTCATGGTAAAATTGTATGAGGACTCACTGTTTCCTCTATTTCTTTATTTTTACACTTGTTTGAACATCTTGCTGGGCAACTCTGGCTTTGCTAGTTGTCCACCACATACCTTATGTCTGTTTTCTTACACTTTTGCTCCAGCCACATGGCTTGTTTTGTTCATTATTACGCTTTACTTGGTGAACAGAATACTACTTTCAGAAAATGGAAAGTTTTATAGGTTGCTTTTTGTTTCATATGAAGATGTTTCATGTATTTGCTTTATATAAATAATCAATTGCAGGATTCCCTTCAGTGAAGATTTTCTGGGAAAACAGTGCAGTAGGATTGGTTAATATTTAATCCTAAAAATATATTTTTTTTTCCCTTTAGCAAAACAGAGACCTTGACATGTTTATCAATGCATCTAAGAACTTCAACCTCAATATTACGTGGTCAACAAGTTTTGCAGGTAAAACAAGCAGGAACTTATTTTAAGTTGCTTGCTTTTTTCTATGAAAAATCATACTTTTTTTTTTTTTTAAAAAAAGGCTTGTTTAGCTGGGGGAGCTTTTCTTTTTACTGATGAACTGGTTATCATGTTCTTAGATTGCACTTGGAATAAAAGTAAAATGTTAAAAGAACTACATTTTTCTTTCTTCTGTTTTCCTATCTTGTGATGGATTTTGGAGACAGTAAAGGCACTAATTTAATGTTTAGTAATACAATTTTTCTGCATGCACTGATTCTTGATCATGCGCCACAACTCAAACTAGTATTAGCAAAGTATTATCTATATAAACTATGAAAATCTGATTCTACTGTCATTGTAATAACCAAACCTTAGAACTGATAAATGTCCTTTTTTGTTTATCCCTAGAAGTACTCACTGAAACCTCTTTTCTTGCTCCTTGTTAACATTTTAAAACAGCAGGCACACAGGCTGGGGAGGAGATTCCAGTTGTTTCGAGAACCAACATAAAGGAATACAAGGACAGCTTCTCCAATGAGAAATTTGATTTCCGCAACAATCCAAACATCACTTTCTTTGTCTATGTCAGCAATTTCACCTGGCCAATAAAAATACAGGTAGGCACTCTCCATGTTAGATAATTACTTAAAATCCCTCTTTTTTCCTCAAGCAACATATCAGTTTGGCGAGCTATGTATTGCCCAAACTGGCCAGCTCAGTGTAATCCTGCAAAGACTGATGAAGAGTAAAATGGAGCCTCACCTTCTGCTGTCACCTCAGCCCAGTGGATCTGCAGATGGACTGTGAAGTGCACTGTGAAGGGGTGCTTGCTTATTAACAGAGATATATTCTAATGATGTGTTTGACCTCTAACATGTAGCTTCTGTCCCTTGTAATGAATTAAAAAAAAAAAAAAAAAAGGATTCTAAAAGCCAAAAATCGTACACAGAATGAGAAAATAAAGGAAATGCTCTCAGTGTGTTTTATGTCTTGTTCTTGGAAGGCATAGCTGGAGGGCCGTCCACCTTTCTTCTTTGGTTGTCCAAGGCCAGGTGGTACCTGCAGAATGAGGCAAAGTTCATTATTTCCCTTAAATCCTTGCAGTCAGTGAACATGTGTTGCCACGGGTATCAAATGGTTTGTGGTAAGGCGAGTGCTGCAGAAGCAGTGGAGGAAGTTCAGTGGTTCAGGAAAATGAGACACAGAGATTTTCCAGCTGTGGTTACAGCTAATAATTAGGAGAAATCCTGGCCACTTTCTTGCTCTTGGCTCATTTTGGTACCAGCTGGCACTGTACATTGTGGTATGAGGGCCCTTTGAAAGGAAAAACTTCTAGGTCTGAACCAGAGACCTACTGAGGCCCCTTTTGTTTAAATTTTGCCCTGTTAAGAAACTTGGTCAAGTATAGGAACCTGGATTCTTCCATCTCCACCTTTATACAACTGCTGTTAGAATTACCTTGTGAAAACTCGCTGCTTCCCATGAATTTACTTGAAATTGCAGACATTCCAGTTACCCAAACTCACCATAGGGATCACTTCTGACAAAGATAATGCACACCGTAATATCAAGGAAGGTAATGATGTCCCAGTGGAAGAATGTCCTTAAGCTGTAGAGGTACTTTTCAAGGTTTTTTTTCCTGAACTTTAAAAAATATTGGAGTTATTTGTGAAATGTCAGAATCGCCTTCTGGTAAAGGTAGGGCTGTGGGATTTTTTTGTATGTGTGTGTTTTATTTTTTTAAATACTTGTGAAATTGTCACGCCTGTTACAGGCTGGTAGACTTGACAGATTGCCATTGGACCACACTTCCTTCTCAGTTCTTAATATCACTTAAAATATTGGTCATTATTTTACAAGCAGAGATTTTTCTATGGTGTACAGATGGATGAAAATCTTAGTTCATTGATTAAACCTAATTTTTAGATTTGAAAGATTTGCAAAACTTGCAAGGTAGAGCTTCTGCTGGCTTTTCCTATGCCGATGTTGTCGTTTGAGCTTGAATGTCCCTTTCAACTCCTATTTCGCAGCTAAGTCTCCCTCCTTCCCTAGTTAAGTTTACGCAAATCAGTCGCGTCCTCCCTCAGCTTAACTAACTTCTCTCCTCTTTAACTCTTAATTTTTAAAATAATCCCTACCGTCTTCATTGGAGCTAGGAATTTCCCATGCCCTCATCAGTGCATTTGGTTTATTTTTATAGACAGAAAATTTGGGGCAAGTGCAGGTAGAATAAGAGCAAATGGCTTCAAGGTGCAGCAGGGAAGGCTCAGGTTGGACAGTAGGAAGAATTTCTACGTGGGAAGAGTAGACAAGCTTTGGAACAGGCTGCCCAGGGAAGTGGTGGAGTTACCATCCCGATGTTCAAGAATCCTGTAGATGGGGCATTTAGGGACGTGGTTTAGCAGGATGGTGTGGATGGGTTTACAGTTGGACTCAATGGTCTTGAAGGCCTTTCCCTACCATAATGGTTCTGTGATAATACAATTTGCTGTCACTAACTCTATTGCTCATTTAATGCCATTTTTTCAGTATCTTCTGCTGTTTTCCTAAAATCTCCTGATACTTGTTGACCTGTTTAGGTCTTGGGATTTGGATGTCTCTCTTCACTTCCCTGTTCTACAAGCTGTCTCTAAATTCTTAATAGTGCCACGCTTGTCTGGGTAGGTGGTTTTAAGGACCTTGCCTTATTTCATGTGCCTTGTGTTTCGGGGTGCTGGGTTACATGCTGTCTGGTTTTGCAGGCTTTGAACACACTGAAATATCCAAGTTCTCCCCCCGTGTCAGTGACATATCTTCAGTAGCCTCCTTTCCATTGGATGTTTCGCCTTGCTCCTATTTTAGTGTCCTTGTCCTTATTGAAAACACTAATTTAATTTTCGGGATAGGGCTGATGGGTTTTAATCTCCTTCCTCTCCTCACTGAATACCCTCTTTGCTTTCCTTTCATGGTCTCCTTTACTCTTGTGGCAGAAATTTCTCTTGCTATTTTGTTTAGCATTTGCTAAGTCTAGCACAGCTTGACATTCAGCAGTTATTTTCTTTCTGCCACTTGCTGGCTTTTAAGACCTATCTGCTCAGTGCTTCTCCTCTCTGTAACATGTAGACTTTTATTGATCTCCACGTCCTTTTTGAGGTTGGTTTTGAGGATACAGGTTGCAGATAGTTCTGCATCTTTGATATGAGAGAAATTCTTCGATGGCTGCTTTCACATCCTTATCTCACTCCACTTGATTTCCTGCCTTATTTAATTACTTAAAAGGAGTGAACTTTGATCCTCTTAGTTTATCCTTCGTTTATCTTTAATTTTATCTGAATGTGCGTGTATGCAGTCAATCCAAGGTGATTTTATGTGGTCACATCTTCTCCAACATCCTTGCTGCATGTCAAAATAAAGTCTCAATTAGCATCAGCTTTTCCTGGCCAACCATCTTCTTGTGAAGAAGTGTACCAGCAATATCACATCCAAGAATACAGGGTCGTGATGATTAGTCTTAATGTACAGTGTTCAGATGATATCTCATAGGGTTGTTTCCTAGATTGGACTTTGTTTTTTGGAATTCCTCCTTTCTAATGGGAATTGAGCAGTGTTGCACATCTGGCCATTATAAAGTCAGATTTCTTCTGCATCCCTTAACAGTCTTTCTGGACTGAAATCTGCATTTTGACTTCCTGAAGCTGCACGGTCTATTTTTTAGCTCAACCCCTGCTTGGGATAATTGTCCTGTTTCTTTCCAAAGAACCTCTGTAAAACCCATTGCGTGCTGATACCACCCTGTATTTTCAGTTTGTTCGGTATCTGGTAATTCTGATCATTGACTAAGTCTTTACCAAAACCTGTAGCTGCATCTTTAGTCTTCAGGTCATCTGTGCTGTCGGGTCGCATCCTGCCCAGAAGCTTTTCTAGCCCAGGTGCTGAGACACTTCATGGTTTGACACTATCCCTGTTGTACAAGCCAAGGGTAGTTTTTTGCTCTTAACATTTCTGTGCTTTGCTCAGCATCTTGATGTTTGTCAGAGCAGTGCTTGGATAGGAGATGATCCTATAGATAGCAGTGTATTTTTTAAAAGTGTATTTTTTTTTTTTCTCCAGGACTCACCATGTCCATTCAGATCAGGTATAATCTTCCATGGAGGACTAAGTTACCTCCAATTCTCCTTGCTTGTATTCCCCCTTCCTGCTTGTCCTTTCTCTATCTGTTCCATCTTTGCTTTTCTGTTTTCTTTCCAATATTTGCCAAGTCTGAGCCCCTCTTAGAGGCACGTGCTCAATGAGAAAAGACCGAGTATGGATGTTCGGGGCAAAGACCTGCTTACAAAGTCAGTCCTTGATTGCGGTTTGGTGCAGTATTTAAAAATAGAGCAGTGGTCAACTTGTGGACGCCCTCCTTCAATACTTGTCCTGTACTATATTCCTCTCAAGAATATATTCCTTTTTATTCCTTTTATTTATAGACTTTTATTCCTTTTTTTTTTTCCTAAGTGTTTGTCACTTATTTCATAAAAGTTCCTATACAGTTTAGGTTTAGTCCTTCAGGGCATGCTGCCTTTTTAATTAAAACTGCTTGCAATCGTATGCCTGGGATGCGAGCGGATTTTCTTCTTGCAGAGGCTCAGGTTTGCTCCTTGCAGTTGTGCTCTGAAACTTTTTGCAGCTACAGAACATGGCTCAATTTCCCCTTGGCAATTACAGGGCTTTCAATATAAAAAGTGCACTGAAGTCGGTGGAACCTCTGGAACTGCCAGATTGCTGTTGGAAAATGCTAGAAAATATTCACTCCGTGTGTGTGTGTGACCTTGCAGCTTGCACATTTTGTTTGAACTGTTCCTATGAACTATGTGGAACGGTACTTTTTTATCTTTTGTTTGGATAGCATAATAAGCAGTTGTGCACACATTCTCTTATCCTGGCTTGTTTTCAATTTAGATATAGATAATATCCTGACGAAAATGCTTCCGGAGATGCATAATCTTGGATAAGAAAACTTTGCACACTTGCAGCTTTTACTACTGTGCAGCTAAAGAAAACTGCAGTTCACGTTATATCCTAATTTTAAGAAACTTTATTCTCAAGTCACTGATTGAAATCTGTCTCTCTTTCCCTTTTCCATTGCCTTTTAGGCTCTGCACTCCAAGAGTATAAATGCTCTTTTGTGCTGGAGATAGCTGTGTTCTTGCCAGTGCTGAATTCTGGCTTTTTTTCCTTTTTTCCCCTTGTTGCTCCACCTCTCTTCAAAACTACTTCGGTTAGGATTTTTCTTTTTGTTGTTTTGCTAAGTGTGCTCTTTTAGGAGGTCCTTCCCTCACGGCTTTAATGATTTGAAATAAGTGTTTTTCAAAAGAAGGAAAACTGCAACATGTAGGAAGCCTCCAAAATACAGCAGTCTGCCTCCTGGTAGCATCTGCCGGAATGCTTCCCCTGCACGAATGCTGCATCACAGAGCTCTTTTGAAAACTTAAAATTTGCCCAACTTTCTTGAACGCACAGGTAAGGTGTTGCTGGAAATGTCTATGTATTTCCCTTCTGCATGCTCTGTGCTGCTTCTCTGTTAGCAAGCATGGACTGGCAGGGCTGCAGTGGCTCTGTAAGCCTCATGCAACACCCAACTGTACCCCGTTTCTCTCTTTTGCTTGGAAATGCTGCCTTAAATATTCCTGATTGTCCCCAGAACTGAGTGATGGACCTCTTAGAGCAGGGTGTTGGAAAACATTGGTAGGGTGAATGCTTTCCTCTGAACTAGTTGTGTGGTTAGATGTTTCCTCTTGCTTTCCTGTATTAGGTGCTTTCCTAATCTGTGCTTCTAAAATCACATTGTTATGCCTTCAAAACCTATCCCAAGTTAGAAGAGCTAGCTGTGGGATTAAAAACAAATAAAAAAAGCTGCAGAATATTGCAATGAAGGAAATTCAAAGCGGTGACTTTGAGAGAGCTTCTTTGGATGGAGGGCTTGCGGTGCCGACCAAAAAATTTCTCAGCTGGCCCAGATGTGAGGCTGAAGTGCTGGAGCTGACAAGTAGCTAATGGGCAGAATTTGAAACTCCCTTTGATACTTGTGCAAATGTCAGCAGTTTTTAAACAACTCCTTAACTAGTGTGTGTTTGCTTTGACCGGAGTCCACCAAATGAATCGCTCTCCAGCATGCACAGTAGGTATAATTTAGTTGCTAGCATAGCTTCCTTAAAATATCTTTAATGGCTATAAGCTGTCCCATTATAGCTTCCTATCGATAGCGTTTCTTACCACTCACTAGTTATAAAATAGTGTTCTTGTCATCTTCCATACCTAAACTATTGTTTTTATTAAAACTGTCGCATTTGATTTCTTGCATTTTACCCTCCCAGAATTCACAATCTTCGTCGCTGTCTCTTACGTCGCTCTCCACTTTGAGTGCATACAAGAAGCCTAAGAGCTGATTAAGGGAAAAAACAGTTTGTAATTGTATCATTAACTGGCAATTGCCTCATCTCTTTCTCCCGTGTTGGTTGAAGTATTTTAATTTGAATGTGCCTAAACGTTAATTATGAGCCAAATGCTGCAAGGAACAAAGAGAGGCTAAGACATTTTATAGCCACGTGCATTTAAAATATGCCATTTACTGGATATTGCCCTGGATATTCTGGATGTGCTCTTTGCTGGGCAACTCATCATCTCGCTGGGGTTCAGCAAAGTGCTGCAGTAACTGCATAGCAGCTCCGCGTGTGATACTTGGTGCACCAGCACCACCCCAGCGTTAGTCTTCTTACTGTTCGAGGACCCTTAACTATAAAGATAATGAGTGGAAAGCTTTCAAGTCACTCAAATTGCTGCCTTCCACTGTGGTTTATTAAAGGCAGCAGTAGAAAAACAGCTGAAATTTGCCCTTGCTGTCTATGTTTCTTTAGTTTCTCACGTTTGGGCATAGGTTGCTGAAGCTTTTTCTTGGTTCCTCCAGATGATTTCTTTAAGAACAGTGGGTCTACACGGACCCTCCTGGAGCTTTGTTCCTTCCTGCTTAGAGGGCTAATCACTGTGGGTGGCTTAATGCGGTGGCATAATGCCTTGTCATAATTACTGTAGGTATTTCAGATGTGCCTTTTACTGCGATAGGAAAATATTTGTGAAGCCACTCAAAGCGTTGAATAGCAGCAGAGTTCATTTATTGGGCCCGTGAATGGGAATCCGCAAGGTGGAAACGATTCAGCTCCGTTCAGTTGAGAGCTGCTCTACGAGGAGCTGCCAAAAGTTCAAGCGCGGAGATGGGAACACACAGCAGATCTGGCAATTGAGGACAGCCTGAGATCTGCCGTAATTAAATCGGCCTTTTATTTGCAGTGTTTCCTTTCAGTGCTGAACGAGGTGACAGGGGTGCATATGCATCCACGGATGGATCCGTGTATTTCTTGCCTTCTGGATCCAGCGCATCCACAGCACGGTGTCTCAAGGAATTAAATGAGTATGTGCAGGCCTCTAGGGTGATGTTTTGGTCTTTAATAAGCTGCCTTTCTTTACAGGGCTTTTCTCCCACTGCCTGGATGTTCCTTTTGCCAGGTTATTGTTGGTGTAAATCTTACCTGGATGGCTCTGTCTAATGTTTCGATGCACTTTTACCGTTCCAGTTAGAGCCGTGCTGCTGCAATTGAATAAGAAATCAAATAGATATGGGAGAGCAATCCTACTTGGAATTACACTTTCATAAACAGCACTTTCTCGCGTCTGAGTTCTTTGTATATTAGTCCTGCAGCTGCTAATCTCGGTACTCTTTTATGACTCTTTTCCTTCCTTTAGTTGTTCGTGTTGGAGGAAAGAGGCTGGACTCCGGTCATTCCCCTACATCAAAAGACCTGTTCTTTGCCTCATTACCGATGCAAATTGACTGTTTTCTGGGTTTTCTTGGGGACTGTATTATTTTCACTAATGGCCTCCTTTGACCCGTGAAGCAGTTGCCATTGGCATACACGGGTATGCTGAAATCACACACCTACACGTGAGCAAGCTGATTGCCTTCAAGCCTGTTTGGCTTTGTAGAGCCAGCAATTAGGAACAAGCGTGTCCTTTTTCTTAAACTATGAGGTGTTTTGAGTGTTGGCATGCGGGCAACGTTCAGGTGAAGCCATGTGTTGCTCTTGTCAGCTGTATTTCAGCAGAGGAGGGAGGAATTAGGAACTAGAGAGAAATTCTTGTAAGGAATGGTCTCTCTGGCTGAGTAAAGTGGGCTAATTTTCTCTTGTACT
>JAVCKT010096204.1:0-13443 GCA_032273925.1 Rhynchotus rufescens
GTAATGTTCACTCATGAGGGGAGTGATCACTCATGTGGGGCGGAGTGCTCACTCCCAGAGGGGAGTTCTCACTCACAGGGGTGTTCTCACTCATGGGGAAGTGCTCACTAATGAACCGAGTGCACACTCACAGGTAGAGTTCTCACTCACACTCACAATGGGAGTGCTCACACACGTGGTTGGTGCTCACTCACGGGGCAGAGTGCGAACTCATGGTGGGGTGGATTGCTCACTCACGGGGGGAGTGCTGATGCACGGGGGAGTGCTCACTCACAGGGGTAGTGCTCTCTCCCATGATGTGGAGTGCTCACTCACGGGGGCAGAATGCTCACTCACGGGGGGCATTCTCACTCACAGGTGGAACACTCATTCATGAAGGGAGTGATCACTTGTGCAGGGCGGAGTGCTCACTCATGGGTGGAGTGTTCACTCACAGAGGTGGAATGTTAACACATGGTGCAGTGGAGTGCTCACTGACAGGTGGAGTGGTCACTCTTGGGGTGCTCACTCACGGGGAGAGTGCTAAATTACGGGGGCAGAGTGCTCACTCACAGGGGGGCGTGCTCAGTCATGGGTGGAATCCTCACTCATGTGGGGAGTGCTCACTCATGGGAGGAGTGCTCTCATGGGGGAGATCTCACTCAAAGGGGGAGTGCTGACTCACGGGGTAAGTGCTCTCTCACACACGGCACAGTGCTCACTCACGGGTTAGACTTCTCACACTGACAGGGGGAGCGCTCGTTCTTGGGGAGAGTGCTCACCCATGGACACAGTGCTAACTCAGAGAGGCAGTGTGCTCACTCACAGGGGCATTTCTCACTCACAGCAGGGGTGCTCACTCACGTGGGTAGTCCTCACTCATGGGGATAAAGTGCTAATTCAGAGGGGCAGAGGGGCATTGGTCAATCAAAAGTGGGGTGCTGACTCATGAAGGGAGTGCTCACTCACGGCAGTACTGCTCACAAACGGGGAAGAGTGCTTACTCATGGGGGAGACTTCTCAGTCACATTCAGAGGAAAAATGCTCACTCACAGGGGTAGTGCTCACTCACACACGGCAGAGTGTTGACTCACAGAGGGAGCGCTCACTTAGACTCACAGGTAGAGTGCTCACTCATGGGAGGAGTAATCACTCTTGGGTGGGAGTTCTCACTCACAGTGGGGAGTAGTAACCAACAGATGGAGTGTTCATGTATGGGTGTATTTCTCACTCACACAGGGCAGAGTACTCATGGGTGGGAAGGGCTCACTCACACTCAGATGGGGAGTGCTCACTCTTGGCGGGAGTGCTCACTCACAGGGTTGGAGTGCTAACACTGTAGGGGTGCAGTGCTAACTCTCTCATGCGGGGCGGAATGCTCATGGGGACAGAGTTCTCAATGACACAGCAGGAGAGATCACTCACGAGGGTAGTGTTCACTCATGGGGGCAGAGTGCTAACTCATGGAGGGGTAGAGTGCTCACTCACAGGTAGAGTGCTCACACATGACAGGAGTGCAAACACACAGCTTGGAGTGCTTACTTATGGGGGTATTTCTCACTGAGAGGTGGGAGTGTTCACTCATGAGGGGAGTGCTCACAGGGAAAGTGCTCACTTGCACGTTTAGTACTCACATGGGGTGGAGTGCTCTCTCATGGCAGCATTGCTCAATCACACTCACAGTGGTAGTGCCCACACACAGGGAGAGTGCTCACCTGCACAAGCAGATTGCTAACACAGGGGCGGACCGTTCACTCCCAGGGGGACAGTGAAGAAACAGTCCCCCCTGTTCACTGTCCCCCTGAGTAGTGCTCACTCGTGAGGGCAGAGTTCTAACTCATGGGGGGAGGAGTGCTCACTCAGAGGTGGAGTGCTCACTCATGTGGCAAGTGCTCACTCATGGGGATTGTGCTCACTCTCATGGGGCATAGTGCTTCCTCACGGGAAGCAGTTCTCACTAGCACTCACATTTGGAGTGCTCACTCATTAGGGGAGTGATCACTCACAGGGACTATGCTCATTCACAGGGGCAGTGCTCACTCATGGACAAAGAATGCTCTCTCTCAAGGACGGATTGGTCACTCACAGGGGACAGTACTCAGAGGGAGTAAGGGGGAGCACTTACAGTGCTAAGGGGGAGCAGTTATGGTGGTAGTGCTCACATGAGTCACAGTGATCACTCACAGGGTTTTTTTCTCACACTCATGAGGGAGTTCTCACTCACGTAGAGAGTGGTCACTCACAGGAGTGGTGTACTCACTCACGAGGGTGTGTGCTCACTCATGACATGAGTAATCACTTGTGTGGGAGGAGTACTCACTCCCAGGGGTGAGTTCTCACTCCCGAGGAAGTCCTCAATCATGGGCGTAGTGCTCACTCATGGGGGTAGAGTGCTAACGCACAGGGTGGGGGATGGAGTGCTCACGCACAGCTGGAGTGCTCACTCATGTGGGCAGTGATCACTCACGGAGGCAGAGTGCTAACTCATCCGGAGGCAACATGCTCACTCACAGGTGGGAGTGCTCACTCACAGTTGAAAATGCTCACTTATTGGGGAATTGCTCACTCAAAGGGAAAGATCACTCATGGGGGAGTGCTCACTCATGAGGCAGAGTGTTCACTCACTGGGGGAGTGCTCACTCACAGGTGGAATGCTCACTCATGGGGAAACTGATCCCTGGAGCTGGGTGGAATGCTCACTCACAGAATGGAGTTCTCACTCACGTGGGGAGTGCTCACTCACAGGGATAGTGCTCACTAAGGCAGGGATAGTGCTCACTAAGGCAGGGGGAGTGCTCACTCATGGGAGTTCTCACTCACAGTCACATGGTGAGTGCTCACTCACAAGGGTAGTGCTCACTCACGGGGGGAGTATTCACTCATGGGCAGAATGCTGGCTCATGGGATAGAGTACTAACTCATAGGGTCTAGAGTGCTCACTCACAGGGGAATGCTCAACCACAGGTGTAGCACTCATACAACCGGGGCAGAGTGCTCACTCATGGGCGGAATTATCACTCACACTCATGGGGGAGTGCTCACTCATGGTAGGAGTGCTCACTCATTAGGGGACTCATCACTGAGGGACTCTGCTCCCCGGGGCAGTGCTCACTCTCAGGGGCAGAGTACTCAGCAGGAGTGTTCTCTCGTGGAGGGAGTGCTCAGTCACGGGAGCAGAGTGCTAAATCACAGGGGCAGGCAGGTTATGCACAGGGGGGAGCGCTCACTCATGAGGCAGAGTGCTCACTCACAGGGGGCTTTCTCACAAGGGGAGTGCTCACTGACAGGGGTAGTGATCACTCATTGGTGGTAGTACTCACTCGAGGCAGAGTGCTCACTCACATAGCAGAGCCTGCTCACTCAAGGGGGTAGAATGCTAAATCAAGATGGGGACGGAGTGCTCACTCACAGATGGAATGCTAACTCATGAAGGGAGTGCTCACTCACAGATGGGAGTGCTCACTCATGTTGGGAGTGCTCAATGACAAGGGCAATGATCACTAACACGGGGTGGAGTGCTCACCTTTAGGGGGACAGCTTACTGAAATGCTGAGGACTCATGGCGATACTGCTCACACGTAAGGCGGAGTCTTTACTCACAGTTCTCACACAGCCCCATTCACAAGGAGGAGTGCTAACATTCGTGCAGGAGTGCTCACTCATCACAGGGCAGTGCTCACTCAAGGGAGACGTGATCACTCAAACAGGAGTGCTCACTCATAGGGGAGTTTTTGCTCACTCCAGTGAGTGCTCGATCACTCATATGGGCATGCTCAGTCTTGGGGAGTGCACTCCCTTGAGTGCCCACTCGGTGGAGTGCACGCTCCTGTGAGTGTCCACTCTGGTGAGTGTGCACTCCCGTGAGTGCCCACTTGGGGGAGTGCACACTCATGTGAGTGCACACTCAGGGGAGTGCACACTCCGGTGAGTGTGCACTCACGGGAGTGCCCACTCGGGGGAGTGCACACTCCCGTGAGTGCCCACTCGGGGGAATGTCCACTCTCGTGAGTGCACACTCTGGTGAGTGTCCACTCCCGTGAGTGCCCACTCGGGGGAGTGCACACTCCCGTGAGTGTCCACTCGGGGGAGTGTCCACTCCGGTGAGTGCGCACTCCGGTGAGTGCCCACTCGGGGGAGTGTCCACTCCCGTGAGTGCACACTCCGGTGAGTGTGCACTCCCGTGAGTGGCCACTCGGGGGAGTGCACACTCCCGTGAGTGCACACTCAGGGGAGTGCACACTCTGGTGAGTGTCCACTCCCGTGAGTGCACACTTGGGAGAGTGCACACTCGGGTGAGTGCACACACTGTGGTGGTGCTCACAGGTTGTGCTCACGGGGCAGTACGAGTGCTCACTCACTGGGACAGAGTGCTAACTCCCGACGAGGCTGAGTGCTCGCTCACAGATGGAGTGCTCACTCACACAGGGCTGCATGCTCACTCACAAGGGCGAGTCCTCACACAGAGGGAACACTCACAGGGAGAGTGCTCACTCAAGTGATGACTGCTCACTCACGGGGTTAATTATCGCTCACACCGGGTAGAGTGCTCACTCAGCTCACACTCATGGGGGAGTGCTCACTCATGGGGGAGTGCTCACTCATGGGGCAGTGTGGTAACTCACTGAAGTGAGCACTCAAGTGCTCACTGAAAGGTGGAGTGCTCACTCCTGGGGTCCCCAGTTCTTACTGGCAGCATGCTCAATCACAGGGGTAGTGCTGACTCACACGAGATGGAGTGGTCACTCTTGGCGGGAGTTGTCAGTCACACTCACAGGGGAAGTGCTGACTCATGGGGTGAGTCCTCACAGCGGCGGAGTGCTATCTCAGAGGAAGTGTGCTCACTCATAGGTGGAATGCTCAGTCATGTGGGGAGAGATCACGCGTGTGGTATGGCGTGCTCACTCACAGAAAGAAGTCCTCACTCACAGGTAGAGTGCTCACTAATGCGGGGAGTGCTCATTCATTTGGGGAATGCTCATTCACCTGGGTATTGCTCACTCACAAGTGGAGTGCTCACTCATGGGTGTAGTGCTCACTCAGATAGGGTGGCATGCGCACTCCCGGGTGGAAGTTCTCTCACACTCAGTGGGGGAATGCTCACTCATGAGGGCACTGCTGACTCATGGTTGTGGAGTGCTCACTAACAAGAGAGCATGCTCACTCATGGTCGGAATGGTCATTAATGGGCAGAGTGCTCACTCAGAGGGTGAGTGCTCACACTCGGGGGTAGTGTTCACTCACACAGGACAGAGTGCTCACTCACAGCATGGGAGTTCTCATTCACACTAACATGAAGAGTTCTCACAGGGTGACTGCTCACTCAAGGGACAGAGTGGTAACTCATGAGGGGGCAGAGTGTTCACTCACAGGTGGAGTGCTCACTCACGGGGTAGTGCTCTCACAGGGTAGAGTGATCACTCAAGGATGGCAGTTTTCACTCACACTCACAGTGGGAGTGCACACTCATGGGGGAGTGCACACTCACAGGGGTAGTGCTCACTCACATGGACAGACTCAGAGGGATGGAGTGGTCACTCACATGAGGGTGTGCTCACTCACGGGGTCAGAGTGCTCACTTACAGCAGTGCATGTTTGCTAATGGGTGCACTGCTCACACATGGCCGCAGTGATCACTCGTTCGCAGTGGAGTGTTCACTCACAGGGGTGAGTTCTCATTCACAGGGTAGTGCTTACTCATGTGAAGAGAGCTCACAAGGCACAGAGTGCTAACTCCAGCGAGACGGAATGCTCACTGAGAGGTGAAGTGCTCACTCACGAGGGGAGTGCTCACTCACGCGGGGTGGAGAACTGAGTCATGGAAGGTGAGTTCTCACACTCATGGAGGGAGTGCCCACTCACAATGGATTGCTCACTCACAGGGGTAGAGTGCTAACTCACGGGGGACAGAGTACTCACTCACTGGAGGGAGTGCTCACTAATGGGGTAGTCCTCACTCACTGGGGGAGTGATCACTCAGGGGGGTAGTGCTCACTCCTGGGGAGGAGTGCTCAATCACGGAGGGAGTGCTCTCTCACAAGGGTAGTGCTCACTCACTCTCACAGTTTGAGTGCACATTCATGGGGGATTACTCACGGGGGCAGAGTGCTCAGTCACAACAGGGCGTGCTCACTCATGGGTGGAATGCTCACTCGTGGGGGAAGTGATCACTCACTGGGGGAGTGATCACTCACAGGGGTAGTGTTCACTTCCACGGGACGGAGCGCTCCTTTACGTGGGGTAGTTCTCACACTCACAGAGGGAGGTCTCCCTCATAAGGGGAGTGCTCATGCATGAGGGAGTGCTCACTCACCAGGGAGTGCTTACTCATGGGGGAAGTGCTCACTCACACAGGACGGAGTGCTCACTCACAGGGGAGAGTTCTCACACACACAGGTGGATTGCTCACTCATGGTGGGAATACTCACTGGGGCAGAGTACTCACTCACAGACTGAGTGATCATTCTTGGGGGAGTGCTAACTCACAGGTGGAGGCCTCAGTCATGGGGGTAGTATTCACTCACATGGAGGGGACTGCTTACTCACAGGGACCGAGTTCGCATACAGGGGGAGTGCTCACTGATGGGCGAAGTGCTCACTCACAGGGGCAGAGTTCTAATTCACTTGGGGTTGAGTGGTCACTCACAGGATGGAGTGCTCACTCATAGGGGGACTGCTCATACATGGCGGGTAGTGCTCACTCATGGGGGAGTGCTCACGTATACAGAGTGGAGTGCTCACTCACAGGGGAAGTTCTCACTCACACTCACAAGGGGCATGCTCACCTACGGGGAGAGTGCTCACTCACGAGTGCAGAGTGGCAACTCATGTGGGGGCGGACTGTTAACTCACAGGTTGAGTGCTCACTCAAGGCGGGAGTGCTCACTCATGGGGGACACTGCTCACTCATGGTGGGGAGTTCTCACACTCATGGCGGGGTACTAACTCAGGGGTGAATGCTCACGGGGGCAGAGTGGTAACTGAGAAGGGTGGAGTGGTCACTCACAGCGGGGAGTGGTCACTCACAGGGGAGTGGTCACTCAAAGGTGAAGTGCTCAGTCACAGGCGCAGTGCTCACTCACATGAGGTGAGTCCTCTCTCACAGGGTGGGAGTTCTCACACTCACAGAGGGATTCCTAACTCACGGGGGGACTGCTCACTCACAGGGGCAGAGTACTAACTCACAGCAAGGTGGAATGCTCACTCACAGGTGGAGTGCTCATTCTTGGGGATTTCTTACTCCCAAGGGGGGTACTCATTCATGGGGGGAGTGCTCACTCTCAGGGGGAGTGCTCACTCACGAGGGTAGTCCTCACTCACATGGGGTGGAGTGCTCACTCACAGGGGGGAGTTCTCATGCATGCTCAGAGCAGGAAAGCCCACTCACGAGGTGACTGTTCACTCCCGCGGGCAGAGTGCTAACTCATGGCAGGACAAAGTTGTCACTCACAGCCGGGAGTGCTCATTCATGGGGTGAGTGCTCACTCACTTGAGCACTCAATTATCAGAGTAGTGCTCACTCACACAGGGTGGAGGTGGAACTCACACCACCTCTAGCTTTTGGAGGTTTAAGCAGGAGCATGAGGAGAGGAAGTACTCCCAGATACTGTCTAAGAGACCAGAGGTGTTTTGGGGAGAAATTAATGAGCTTGAGGTAATTGTGTGGCAGGTGACATAGTGTCTGGGTTAAATCATGGAAGAGGTAGCAGCCGGGTGGAGCCTATGCCAAGATTAAGCACTAAGCAGAACATGTGACTTTGTCTTTCCTCCTTCCTCTGCTGTCTTTCCGAAGGCAAGAGCACTGAAAAACTGGTTTTTCAGTGAAGACATGTGGGGTTGAGAGGAAGGTCAGGGCACTGGGAACTAGACTAGAAGATATGAGCATTGCTTGATCACATGTGATACAGGCATGAGAATGATGACTAGAATAACTTAGACCTTTTGATGCACTCAGGGGAGTGGTGGTGACGCTCCTGGGAGAGGCAAGAGTCGGATAGTAAGGCAAGTGCTCTGATTCTGATGAGGAGGTTCTCGGTGTTGTTTCTGAAGGGGTTATGGAAGTAGAATCAAGACTGAGGAGAGGAAGGAGTCCAACAGAGAGGAAATGTTTTGGGGAGATAAGGGAGACTGAGGTAATGGTGGGGCAGGTGACAGGACCTGGGAAAAAACATGCAAAAGGAAGCAGCCAGGAGGACCCTACACCAAGACTGAGCACTAAACACAACACAAGGCTTTGGCCTTGCCTCTTTCATCTGTTCTCTTTCCAAAGGCAAGAGCTGTACTCAAGGCTCCATTTCCACCCTCTCCCCCAAACTGTTATATTCTATCTGAAGATAATCCATTGAGATGCTCACCTCTCCTAGGCCCACTCTAGCACACTAAACATAATGCTGTAGGGTATAATTGAAAGCCCTACCTAAAATGAGAACAGAAAATGGAAAAGGAAGACTCAACTTACACCTCAAATCTTTCCGTTCTGTTGCTATATCCCAAACATGCCACAAGCATCACATCAAAGTCATTAATTAAGTGCATCAAGGCTTGCAGTTTTCTCTGAGGCATAGCTGGAAGGCCTTTGATCAGTAGAAGGTAGGGGAAGTGCAATGTATGTGTGGTCTTTCTGTGAAGATATGTGTATTTGAGAGGAAAGCCTTTGGTCACAGGCAACTACAGGAGAAGATGTAAGCGTTATGCTGTGCATTGTGAGATCACTTGTGATGCAGGCATGATATTGATGAGTAGCATCACTTAGGCTCTGTGACGCACTCAGGGAAGTTGTGATGAGGCTTGTGGGAGAGGCAAGATACACATAATAAACAGAGTACTGTGATGCTGAGGAGGAGGTGCTCTGTGTTGCTCGTGTAGACTTCAGGAGGTGGAAGTAGGAGTGTGAGGAGAGCAAGGACTCGCATAAGGTGTCCAAGAGACAGGAGGTGTTTTGGGGCGATAAGGGAACTGGAGGTAATTGTAGGGTGGGTGGCATAGCGTCTGGGATAACTCATGGAAGAGGAAGCAGCTAGGAGGAGCCTATGCCAAGACTAAGCAAGAAGCAGAACAAGTGGCTTTGACCTTGCCTCCTTCCTCTGCTCTCTTTCCAAAGGCAAGAGCCACAGCACTGTACTCAAGACTTCATTTCCACCTTCCCTCCCAAACTGTTATCTTCTCTCTGAAGGTAATTCCTGGTATTCCTTTTTCCCCTTGAGATGCTTGCCTCTGCTGGGCCCACAGTAGCACTCTAAACATATGCTGTAGGGCTCAGTTCAAGAAACAGTACTGTAACAATGCCTGCATTTCAGTCAAGTATTGGCCCAGTGTGCTACACTCTTAATTTATGTATTAAATAATGAGTATACTCTTGGGGTTGTTCAAATAGGGTTTTTAAGCATGGCTACTAGGATGTACGGGACCAAAGCCAATAAAAGCATGAACCGAGTTCCTTGTAAAGTTTCCAGTCTGCTTTGCTGGGATTTTCTCCTTAGGTCATGGTATTTCTAAATGCTACCTTGATTTTGTGTGTTTCTCTGATCTCAACAGAACCAAGCCACTCCATGGTAGCAAAGGGTACTCAAAGCCCATGTCAGAGCTTGTACCTGAGGGTACTTCAGTCCTTGCCTGTAGCCTCTAGAATCCCCCAGAGGTTGTTCCATTTTCTTCAGGTACATCACTCCTTTGTGTATATTTCCGACCACTTCAAATTTCTCTCAGCTGCATGACATTTCTTTCCTCTCCTCAATTTCATGTTCGCATAGTCTCATAGTCTTCTAGAGCAGTACCAAGTAAACCTGATTCCTTTAGTCCTTCTACTGAATCAGGGTCCAAGGATGAAGAGCCATCTAGAGCCCACCTGTCAGAAAAACGCATTGTCCGACATGTTCCTCCTGCAATATTTGCAATTAGATCAGTTCTGTCGATCTGAATATAAATACTGAGCCATTGACAACTATATTACTTCAACATGCAGTGATTTTGACGAACAAATGAAACAGATACAACCCATAATCTAAAGCAGAATGGGGAACAGCTATGCATGTGGTATTCACACCATGCATCATCGATGAATTTATAGGGTTTGACCAGTCTGGGATTGAGTTTGTGTCCTCAACAAGATAAATTCACCACAAAGGTCTAATAATAAAACTGTCTTTGCAGCCCACCAGCAATCTAACAAACAAGTGAAAAGATGCCGCCTTTTTATGACATGAGAGCAGTATGAACAGTGGGTGTCTGAATCCAAACATGCTGTGTCTTAGAGTGCTTTTGCTGACAGGTCACCAGTGGTCCTATGGTTTTTGAGGCATAATTCTTCACTCTGACTTGTAAAAGAGCAGGTGCCAGTCCATTCCTTGTACAGTTCACTTTTGCCACAAATCCTGTGTATTTTTCAGAATCAAATGAGAAAACAGAACGACAGACAAAATGTGTGGCATTACTTATGTGACCATGGTATGTATAAGTGTTAATCTGAGCAAGCTGGTCTCTTGTTGTCCCAAATACCTGCAGATTGAAGGTCCACTCACATTGTAGCATGGGATGCTCTCCAGGAATAAACCATGCTAAATATATCAAGTTGTGCAGAAAGCAAGGCCTGCTGTTGAAAATGTGGACTTCAATATCGCTGTCTACCAGAGACCTCTTCTGATAGATATAAAGGCAGATATTGAATTTACACCAATGAAATTTCACAAACTCAATGGAGAATAAGTAGGACAGCTCCTGGTGCTGGTAGAATACGTAGCATGTGTTGGAGCCATCTGCAGAATTGATGTTTTCTCCTGCTGTATGAGAGGTTCTGTGGCTGTATCTGAAAATATAAGTGCCTTTCTTGCTTTTGCCAGGCTGAAGGTTGACATAGGTCAGAGTTTCTCCACCTACAGTTATGCCCCGTGTACCACTGACTAGATATAATTTTCCTGTCAAGTTTTTGAAGTCATTTCCATCAACATGAAAGTAGAGGCTCGTCACCAGCATCTCACCAACCTGCGGAAGAGCAGGGGCTACAACAGAGAAGCTGCTCTGCAAAGTAGGAGAACTGTAGGAACGGAACCAACCTCCTCTGCCCTGTGTGTCCAGCAGCCTGTAGGCCAGAGACCTTTGTTGCACCTTCACTTCTGGGTAAGCAGAGGGTGATAGTGGCTCTTGAAGCTCATTGCCAGGAAGGAGAAGGGTAGATGGGTTGCCTCTGTGTCTGGTAAGATGGTATTGCCACTTAGTACTCTTCAGGTGTGTGCACCAGCCCAGCTCTACTGGCTGCCCTGGGTGGATCAGGTGAACGTGTGGCCAAAGCACAAACATTCGCATATCCTGCCTGCACATCTTAATGCTCAAGTTGACATGAAGACACTCAGGAGCAGCCCGGGACCTGGATGAGCACTGCGTTGCAATGAGACTGGAGGCTGTGGGTGGTGACCTTATTCCTAGAAGATAGGTTGCCTGCAGCACAAGCTGCCCTGACCAGTGAGATGTCTTTTTCACACAGGCTGAGTTCAGGTACCAGGAGCAATGTGGTGGTGGCTGTGGCTGCAGCTTGGCTCCTAGAGCTAGCTGGTAATGCACATTCATCATTTTACTCCACAAGCAGGAGATCCACTGCTCCTCATCGTACCTTTGCAAGACATCTCCATGAGGACCCAGGCAGGTGATCAGCACGAGTGGTTCTTGCAGATGAAGGGAAGCATCTGCCAGGGCCAGAGGGCAGCAGCCTTACAGTGGGAGTGGGAGGGGAGCCACCAGGAGCTGCCAGGCGCCACCAAGGGCCAGGGCCGCCTCCCTGCCTCCCTCCTGCCAGGGCCAACCAAGCCACTGGCCCGTATCTCTGACCCCATGGCCCTTTACCCTTGTGCTGCCCAGCTCCAGCCTCGGCTGCAGTACTGGGGACATGGGAAGAGCTGTGGCAAATCGGTTGCGGGGTGGGGAGGGGGTTTGTTGCTGAGTGCTGGGCAAGAGAAGGAGCCTGGTGGCGTTCCGCATGCCTCCAAGGGGATGGGAAGCCCCATTGTTGGGTGTCATCGCTAGCAGCAACCTGGCCTCTTGATGGCCCAAGGTGCCCATCGCAGGGCAACCAATCCTGAAGGCACCTCTGGAGCCTTGCCCGGCAGCTTTGCAGAGCAGCAGCTGTGGCTTTTTGGCCACGACTCTTCCATGGCCAAGCAGTGGCAGGGCCAGCGTTCAACCTTTTGCTCCTCTGCCTTCCCAGCTGCTGCCCTGCAGCCTTGCCAGATGCTTCTCCCCTTCTGCAACCCTCCTCCCTGCTGGTCACCTGCCTGGATCCTCACGGACACATCTCGCAAAGGCTGTACAAGCAGCAATGAATCAACTTCTCATGGAGTAAAGCCATGAATCTGTGTTACCAGC
Source organism: Rhynchotus rufescens (assembly GCA_032273925.1). NCBI lineage: Eukaryota > Metazoa > Chordata > Aves > Tinamiformes > Tinamidae > Rhynchotus > Rhynchotus rufescens. The sequence goes on from JAVCKT010096204.1 coordinate 12,328, forward strand.
CAGCCCTAGGAGAAAAGCTGCAGCCACAACCTCTACTACATTGCTCCTGGTACCTGAACTCAGCCTGCATGAAAAAGACATCTCGCTGGTCAGGGCAGCTTACGCTGCAGGCAACCCATCTTCCAGGATGAGTGCTACCACCCGCAGCCTCCAGCTTCATTACTGTGCAGTGCTCATCAGCTTCATGTGCTGCTCCTGGGTGTCTTCATCACAATTTGATCACTAAGATGTCCAAGCAGCTTATGTGTCTGCCAGGACCTGGGCCACACAATCACCTGATCCCTGTGGAGGAGTCAGTAGAGCTGGGCTGGCCTGCACACCTGAAGACACTGGGCATAACTGCAGGTGGAGAACCTCCAGAACCTCCAGCCTGTGTGAACTGTCACCCTGGCAAAAGCAGGTCAGACTGGTCAAGACCTATAAACTCAGCTATGATGTATGGTATAAATACCATACGCATAATGGTTGTCAGATCTGCCTTGGATTCTGATGTTTATCTGTTTGACTCCTTCATTAAAATAACCTTAACTACATGTGCATTTTGGGGTTTTGATTTATCTTCAACCTATACAGAAATAATAGCTTCTCAGGTACTGAAATCTGCCAGAAGTTCTTCAGAGGAAAATGTATTTGATAAAATTCTGCATTTTGGTTATGAGCCTGAAACTCCTCCTCCTTTTCTCCCAGTTGGAGTACCCATTAATGTTCAAGTCAATAGTTCCCTTGGGGCATGGATACAAGTGAGGTTATATGTAAAAGTGCAGAAGGCAGTTGAAAGTCGACCAGAAGTTCTTGTGTTTCATGAACTCCTTGCCTCAGGAAGTGGTTCAAGCGCACTAATGACATCTTATGTCCAAACTGGAGACAACTTTAGTGCTGGCTCTTTGACTTACCTTGCAACCTCAGTTTTGGGCTCTAGGAAAGCTGCACCAGCTCTCCAAATATCTAAGGTTCAATTTGGGAAACGCTATATTAAAGCAGCCCCAAGGATTTCAGTGGAGAGTGTGATAGAAATGAACCAAGTTGTGGCTTCTACTTTTCAAGTCACAGAGGAAATGGATGAAATGAAGATTAGATTGCAAGAGCTTCCCTATCAAAAACTGAGAGACCTAACCA
>JAVCKT010096205.1:0-13443 GCA_032273925.1 Rhynchotus rufescens
CTTTTGCATCTCAGAGCTTTCAGAAGCTCTGCTACAGACTCTCTGGGAATACTGTTATTCCAGGGGGGAGTTTTATCGTGGAGAATAAGTGCAGATTAATTTACATGTCTCTTAAAATGCAGCTTGCTTACACAGATGGCAATTAGATTCCAGTTAATGGTGATGTAAAACAGCAGGGTCTAGAACAGCTCCCCAGCCTAAGGGTTGACCACTTTTACCATCCAGCTGTTTTTCAAGTGATTTATGTTGTTTTCCCCTGTGGTTTCTTTGCCTCTCCGTCCTGGTGCTTGCAGTGTGGTGTGGGTGGCAAGCACCAGGACGGAGAGGTCTCATCAGCCTTGCTTGACATCCGGGCGGTTGTGCGGCACGAACGTCGCCACCTCTCTTGCCACACTGGGCAAATGCAAAGGATGCTCAATCTGACAGAGCTGCGGTGCTTGGGCCATAAGCTTCTTATCAGTCGTTTGCATAGTGAGAGCTTATTTTTTTAATTGATAATAAATGTTTTAACAGTATTTGGGGAATGCTCTCTAACTCCTCTCTAATTTCATCTGTTAACAAACACAAAGAAATCCCTTCTTACTCTAGTTTTATCCTTCAGGTGTCTGGAAAAAAAGGCTTTCTGTGAGGGCAGCTGGCACCCTGAAACATGAGGTTTGCACAGCAGGCATGTTTGGCCTGTTCGTGCAGCTACGGTACTGAGCAAAGCCTGGTGTTGACTCTTTAGGGTAGCTGAGGGAGCCTAGGGAGTTTGCTTGGTGTGGTTTGTTGAGTTTTTGAACAGGTTTGCTTATTTGTATGCAATGACAACCATTGTTCTCCAACTACAGGTAGCAGGTAATTTTACTCTGTTCGTCTTTACTTTTACAAGAGGAAGATAAAAAGGGCTGCAAGCAAGAAAGCAGGAATGTGACACAGTGAAACCACAGAACTTGGTAGGGATCAATGCAGGGGAAAAAAAAAAAGAAAAAAAAGAAAAAGATAAAAAAAAAGACTTTTGGCTTCTTCAAAGCTGGTGAGATGTTAAGTTGTCACGCTGCTGGAATTCAGTCTTGCAGCTTGCTGCTCGGTCATCTTCCTTACCACGTTCTCTTGCTTTCATAATTTGTGAGTAACTTTCTAGCCATGAAGTGTCAAAAAATGATCACAGTGCATCAGGCCCAGTCCCCCACGTAGCTGTTGGGCTGCTTCTCTCGCACCCACAGCCGGTCTTGTTGCTGGCCCAGCTTTCTGCAGCAAACACCCACTCAGCGCGTTGTCCACGAGCACCCTGTGTCCTTGAGCGCTTCTGCTCGCCAGCAGCTCGGCGCGTTGCTCAGGCCCTCCTGCTGCCTGCGCCCCGGGACAGAGTGGTGGCAGCACCCGACGCCGAATCCATATTGCCCAGCAAGTGCTGGCGGAGCCCGGATCTCTGTCATGCCAGACTGATGCTCCTAATCAGCCCCTTTTCACCATTTTCCTCTCTCTTTTCTTTTCTTTTTCTTTTCTTGCCTGCTTTGGCTTTATGGGATGATGGAGCAGGGAGGATCTAGTTCTAATTTTGATTTTTAAAAATAAGGTGCAGTAAATGCAGCAGCCAAATGTTGCAGTTCTTTTAGGTCAATAAATGCAGATGAGGTGTTCAGTAACTGTGAATCTCTTATCAAAACCTCTTATCAATAGAAAGAATGCTTGGATAAAATTTTTCATTTGTAATTTTCAATCATATCTATTAAAATCATGCCTATTAGTAAAATCTAGACCTCTTTTTTTTTTTCTTTTTTCCTTGACGTTTCTTCTGGGCTGCTGTAAGTGAAAATTAATCCTGCTAAATTGTTGTAGTGCTTATTTTATCTTCAGACTTTTCAGTGGCAGTTTGTTAAGGATTTATTTGATCTCAGAACTGTACTGTTTTTAAAATGGAGAGGGAAGGATTGTGTGTAAATGAGGAGGTGAAAGAAAAACTTGCAGGAATTTCAGCCTGGTGCAAAGAAGAACAAATGTGGGGTTGTAGGAAGAAGTCAATTCCAAGCTCTGAGAAACTTTGAGGGAGGGGAGAAACACAAAAAGGTGCCGCTTAGGCATGTGGTTTGATAAAGATCCTTTGCAAGTGTTTCTGCATCCACCAGCAGAAACAGCACATACCAGCAATAAAAGTGGAAGTTAAAGTCAAATTGAATAAAAATCTGGACAGGACCAGAAGAAACAAAGTTTTGCGGTAGGGATGCAGTGCCCCTTGCACCTGCATTTTAAGGGATTTGGGTTTGTTTGTTTGTTTTGTTGTTTTTAAGATGGTTTGTGAGGGAAGCAAAGATCGGCAACAGGAGATGGGGCCGTTGCAGCAAGAAGTTCCCTTTTCCCCTTCATGTGACAGCCCTGAGTAAGAGTCAGGAGATGCAGCAAAGTCACGCCTGGGAATTAGTCTTGCTAAGGCTGTTACTTTTTCTGCATCTTTATTTTAAGTGTATTTTGGTCCTTAAACCACTGAAGGCATGAATATGTCCTGCTTGCCTAACCAGAGAGCTTTAAAGGCAGTCTTTGTGCCAGGTGCAGTGAGGAGGCAGATGATCCTATATTACAGATGGCTTAAAAAAACAGAGAATGCAATGAGGAAGTGCTGGGCTCATGCTTAGCTCTTGGAAAACAAGTAGTCTCCAGAAAGTTGTGATGGCTGCAGTGTGTAGGGTGAAATCTGCTTTCCTGGACTTCCTAAGGATGGCTGTAGGAACCGCAGCTCCCTGGTGACCCTGGCCCTTGGTGCTGCGGGCCGCAGGGGCTGGTGTGTGAAACTAAGGACTGCACTTTAAAAAGTCATTTTATGAAGAAAAGAAAAATCGTCATTAGTATTCCGACAGAGCTGTTGGCACTATTTCCTGCTGCAATGAGATGCCATTCTGTTTTATTTTTTTGATTTTTTTTTTCCCCTAATGGTGAGAAATAACAATGTCTGCCAAAGGAAGGGAAATATCTTGGGTTCAAAAAGGACCACATGGCTACCACCTTTTTGCTAAATTTAAGCTATGTGACATGTATTGGTTTTCTGCTTCTCGATTTCTGCTCTAATGTTTCTGATTCCTCCAAGTTTCCCTCAAGTAGATGGAGACCCGAAATGCTGCTTCGGCAGCAGTCTCGCCAGAATACCCTTTACAAACTGTGGGTTATTAGTGATGCCGGCCCTGCTGCTATTGCTAGACTGGAGTTAAGTGAGAGGAAAGAAATGGGCACAGTGTAAAGGACTTGCTTTTTCCTCTCGCTTGGAGCTTTGCCCGTAATGGGGAAAAGAAAATGCCCTGTCAGAAGTTCAGAGAACATCTGGTTGCCAAAGATGCACAGCATCTCCCGACACACAGGAGATTGCACAGATGCTATTCAGTAAATCTGGTTCGTTTGCTTAGATTTCCTAAACTACATAGATTTCTATGTAGTTTACTTGCCCAGTTAAACATTTTAAATGGTCTTTGGCAGCTGCTGGAGTTAATACGTCTGTGACTGTTTTTCCCCCATGTCCTCGTTCCTGCCCTATGGCCTCATTAATCTGATCCTTCTTTGAGACAGCATCGTTAAAGTACATTTGCAATAGAAAAATGACCACTATTTAAAAGCGTTGTTAATATGCTCATCTATTTCCTGTTATAATATACTCATTAAACCAAAGTCCTGTAGTGTTACCAGCAGTGCCTCAGCCTGTGGGAGCCGAAGCCAAGAGCCGGGCCCGCAGCTCGCTGTGGGGCTCGGGAGCGAAGCAGCAGCTTCCCGCAGCCCTGCACGTGGCCGGTCTCGGCTGAAGGGACCCCCTCACCCAGCCCGCGCGCTGCCTCTAGACTGCTCTCTAAACCTGCTGCCGCCTTCAGCTCTTTCCCCACTGGCCGAAGTAGGAAGCCTGTGTACCGCGAGCCCCGCAGCTAAGTTATAGGCATATATAAAACACATTTAAAGCCCGTCGTCATTTGAACTGTATTTTGGCCATGTGGGGTATAAACATCTTAATTACACTCATCCTCTTGATATAGACGGGCTCTATAGACGGGTATCACTATCAGGGCGCTAGAGGACAATATGCTGCAAGTTTAACTCTGGGTGTGCTTTTTTACTCTGCTTTGAGATGAAGTGTTTTTATCCTCCACCCTCTTCCTTCTCGCTTGAACTGTTTGCGGAGATTGAGGGATGAGCACTGTAGGTCACAATATCTTTCTGGCACAGACCTGCAGGCTTGACGGGTGGCGTGTTACAGAGCAGCTTTCTGGGAACCCCTGGGCTGGCAATCCCAACCTTTTGGGACTGACTTGCTCCCTTCAAGTTGTTCTGCCTCGCTCACCTTGACTAGTGCGTTTGTCGAGCACTCCTGTTCTTTATGGAGCAAAAGGAAACCTCCCAGGTCCCACGTTCCCAGCAAGAGGCTTTCTGTCCCTCTAATTCCTTCATCATAAACACAGCAACCTCACTTGTCCCTGAGTCCTTGTCCATCTGTCTAGGATTTGCTGGAATAGCACCATGGTTTAAATAATGCTCTCCCCGTCTGGGGAAGCAAGCGTTCCTTCCTTGTTCTGCAGAAGGCCCTGGTGCTGATGGATGCTTGCAAAGCAGGGGATGGGCCGCGTGGCGTCGTAGGCTCCTGCCAGCAGCCAGCGAGCGCGGAGCAACGGGCACAGTGCCCATCAGCCGCAAGACCAGCGCTGCCCAACCTCCCGAAGGGACTTTCATAGATGGGTGTCCTCGTTGAAGCTGTGCCGCACTGCGGAGACGCGTGGTCAGACGCACGGTGGCTTTGCCAGACGCCCGTCTCGGCTGTCCTGGGGCGCTTTCCTCCCGTGCCCACAGTGCTAGGAAATAATGCGTGATGCAGCTTGGGGCATGTGCTTGTCCAAATGCTATGCCCTTGATCAGGACTCCTTAATGAACCAAAACTCCATTTCAAAGCTAATTAGTAGGGGACTGCCCTTCATTTCAGTACAGCAAAGGTTAGAGTCCTTGGTATATGTGCTAACTTCCAACCTTACAAGCTGATTTTATCAACAGCAGGGGAAAAAAACATCTGTCTGTGATGCTAATGTGAATAATCATCAAAGGTTTTCTGTAGTTTTCCATCATCCTTTCCAGTGACAGCTTTCCACATCAGGATGACTTCTGCCCTTGCATTTTCCTCAGGTGCACCTTAATGTTGGCTTGCAGTAACTGTGGGGAATCTTTTGTAATGGAACAGTTAGCGTATGGATTTGAAAAACAGATTTACTAATTCATGTCCACTTGTACAGAAAAAAGTAGCTCCTTTCACCATCAGCTATTTCCACAGTCGCATCCAGCATTTGGATTCCTCTCTTTCCTCCAGGAATGTGTTAGTGCTGTCACCCTGATGAGCGCAGACAGCTCTGGCTCCTGCAATCAGCTGGAGAGGGTTGTGGGTCCCTGCTGTGAGAGAAAGGTCCCTCAGGTGCTCTACACGTTGGAAAGCTTGATTTCATAGAGGTCTCACTTGCTCCTCTGTAGGCCACGAGGTCCCTTCCACCTTGGCCAGGACTACCCAACCAGATGACTGATTAGTCCATGTTGAGTTTCTCCAAGGCATAGGCTGTATTATCCATTTCTCAGTTTACTGCCCCAAACTGACTTTGCTGATAAACCAGCCAGCCATCTAAACCCGTTGGTTTCCCCAGGGAGAGGTGGTGATGCCAGCTGACGTAGCCACGTTTATGGAGCTTTTTGTCGCTTTGCCTTGTGAGTTGATGGCGCAGATTTTTTCCCTGCTCTCTTGATGCACCTAGGTCAGCAAAACTGTGAGGCATGGCATTGTTCTGTAGTTAACATAACTCAAGTTATTGTTCCAAAAGAGCCCTAACAAGCCAGCGTTTCTCTGGCAGGTGCCCTGTGCCTGCAGACAAGTGCTGTTTGCAGGTCCCCTGTAGCCCTTGCAGAGTGGCCAGCCCTGCAGCAAAGGTGCCCGCTGAGCAGCCATGGGGCACGGGCTCCTCTGGCCTGGGGTTTTGCAGCCGTGGGCTGCGGGACGAGGAGCCTTTTGCTCGTTTTCCTGCCTACTTTGCACATTCCTCCTGCCTATGGGGACTCATGGCAACATCTGTGGCCATGGCGAGGTCTCTGGCTGTGGCACTGGGTTCGGGACATTCATTGGCAGCAGCACTCGCAGCTTCCACACTTTCATTGCCGAGTGTTGCGGGAAGTCCAGGGGCAGTAGACACATGGCAGCTTTGCCATTCCTTTATTTTTCCTTCCTCCCCCTTCTCCCCCCTTCCCCTCGCTTCCCCCCCTTCCCTTTTTTTTATTATTTTGAATTTTTTTAAAAAGATATTCTGGAGGAAGCAATGCTCTGTTGGCTGAAATCCTTTTATTGTCCCAACTCCATGGCTAGCTTGGCAGTCGCAACACAGGGCTCAAACTTTTTATATATTTGCTTGCATTCTTTCATTCCTCAGCCCAGGTGAAGAATCTTATGCACCTTGTCATGAAACATGATCCCCCTCCCCGCAAATGCACACACTGCCTTGTTCCCATTTAGTCCGGATTAGATATAATTTGTCTGTCAGATCTAGGTCACTGGTGAAAAAAAGCAGGCAGTCTTATGCGCAGGAAGGGTCCCGCGCCCAGCAAAGCCGTGCTCTCCCCTGGTCCCCACTGGACACAAGCTAGGGGTCGGCTGCAGGGTTTGCAGGCGGAGAGAGCGCAGCCCGAGGGGGCTTTAGGCCCGCGGGGAGCAGGGTCGGGCTGCCGCGTGGCGCCCGCTCTGCGAGGCCGCGTGCGCCCCTTCCCGCTTCGCTCAGTGCTGCCCGTGCTGCCCGCCGTGGCACAGGCCCCTTGTTCTGTCTGTGGCTGTTTCATCTGTGGCTCACGTAACTTCTCACCCCTTGCATCCTCCCCTTTTGGGCGTGTAGGAGTTAATTTGGCCTCTGTGCTTATCAACGTGAGGGGTCTTTTTTTCAGAAATTAAGCAGGATGTGGGAGCACTAACTTTGACTTCACCTTGCGCTGGCTTGCAAACAGCTCAGCGACTCTGTTCTGTTTAAGCATATTTGTGTTACTAGTTTTAAACTTCTTCTCCTATGCCTCATTTTGGTGGTTATCATAATAAAGGAGTTCCACAAGGAGCCTTCGGGCCCAGTTGCTGTGATGTGGAGCTCATTTGCAGGGATCCGCTCCGGTTCATGTGAATCAGTGAATCGCATCCATGAGATGACAGGCCTGCTGAATTCCTGCTTGCGTTTTCACTGCCAGGGGAGGCTGTGCTTGCCCGATGCCTACCTGGAGTCAGTCCCCGAAGTCCTTTGCAGCCCAGGAGCTGCAGTGCGTTGCTGCCTGCTGGCAGAGCTGCCCTCGCTCCTGGCATTCATGTGCTTTAACTGTGTAGCATCCCTTTCTTCTCTGGGGGCAGATCTGATGCTTGATTCACCAAAAACAATAGAAAAAAAAAACCTTTATAATTCAAGCATCCTGCTTTATTATGGAGCCTGCGATAAAAACTGGAGAGCGTTAACATCTTGTTAGAGCTGTTGTTTGGGTCTGTCTGCCGCCTTACCACTGTGAGCTTAACGTTTGATCCTTCCATCTCCCGTAGAAATCTAAAATATAAATACAAAAAAAACCCTTCCTTTCTCTCTCAGATTGAAAGCTTAGACTGCATAAAATGTCAGTGCTCTGGAGCAATGTATGCTAATCAAGTGAGATAAATATTTGATATCCCCTGGCTCCAGTAACGACGAGTGCAGACTGCGGAACTGCTGATATTGGCCAAGCTGGAGGCTGCTGCCATTGGGCTGTTTGCTACCCATGTAATATTGCCTCTTTTAGGGGTCCAGGTCAAAGTACGTTTGATTATTACTGCTTTTTTAAAAAAAGAAATGGCAACTTGTTGGAATTCACTACTGGTGTTAAATGACACCGCTTCGGTTCCTGGGCCGAGGCCATCCACCTCGGGTTCACAAAGCACGGACACCAATGAGATGGTATGCTAAGTGACGTTTGTTGCTTGCTTCACACCTCCTTTCTAGTTTCCCCTCTGGTGGAAGCGCTGCAGGGGATGCCCAGTCCCCAAGCACAAGCATAGCCTGGCAGTATATCCTTACTTGGCAGCGCTATGGACACGTCCCTGTTCTTTCTGTAACATCGCGAGATCTTCCAAACACCATGCCTTATACTAAATCCTGTCTTATGCTGTGTCACTTAAGCTAAGCTCCCTACACTTCTAAGCTCCGTACAGAAACTCTTAAGCCAAGCTGCGCGTTCAAAGGCTGGGACAGGTACCAAGCAGAAAGCAGGATGTGTGCCGAGGAGGTACCACGGTTTCCCCATGAATGCTGTGGCTGTTGGCCTGTCGTGCCTCTCCCCGCTCGCCTGCTGCCCTCTCCTGCACGTTGCCTTGTCTTGGTGGAGAGTGGGGACTGCCCAGCCTGAGCATTGTGGTGCCCAACCTCCGCTTGTGCCACCTTCCTTCCATTGGCTTTGAGCTTGCTGCTGCACGTGGGCAAGGAGCCTTCGCCTTAAGGGCTTGTCCTGCGTGGCGAATTGCGGCCGGTGAGGGTAGAGCAGTTCTCAGTAGGGCTTTTGGGGAGAGGTAAGCAGTGGGTGAGTGTGGCCTTGTCGCCTTGTTTTCCTAATCCTTGTTAGGCTGCCCGTGCTCGCGGAGCTGCCTTCGCGGCTCGGCGCGCCTGCTCTTTTTGAGCCACGCGGTAATCCTGTCCGCCCGAGAGGTTGCAGAACTGGGCCTCTGGAAAACGCCCAAGCCCTTTTGTAGATCCCAGTAGACATCGCAATAAGTTTCAGTGAGTTTTTATCCGTGAGATAGTAGGAAAATATTTTTCTTGTCTGATTTGGTCATGACTTCAGCAGCTTGAAGTTACATGTTTTCTGTACAGCAAAGCGCTGTAGCACTGGGAAGCAGCTGCTGCCTTGAGTACTCGGAGGATCGAGTTAACTTGTGGCTGTGCCAGGAGCAGAGCTGCGCACACGTATCCCTAGGGATGGTGCAGGGAGCCGTGCCAGGGCCAGGAGGGCAGGCAGCCCGGGCAGCATCGCCTTTTCCGGGGCATTTTCTCTGACTGTAGGGCCCATTCCGCATTACTGCGAGCACAAGGAGCAGCAGGGATGGAGGGGCCGGCTCTGGCTGTCGCCAGCAGCGGCTCTGTGAGCAAATTTGGCCAGGCTCTCTCCAGTCCCCTGGCGTTTTGTAGCATTCCCCCTTGGCTGCACCCTAGACACCTGCAGAATCCAGCAGTTTCTCACTGGCTGGAGCCACTGCCATTTACACTGGCAGTTCAGGTTGCCCTCTGCAGTAGCTGAGCATTGCTGTTTATTTTTACTACAAATATTTCCATAAGACGTTGGAAAAATATATTCAACACTTATCAGCCTGAGGATAAATGCTTGTTAACTGAGATGATAAATACCTGTATAGTCTTGTCCTGTAAAGCTTTTATAGAAAAGAAACAGTTATATACGCTTTATTGTAATTCCTACATTTCTTCTCTTCCCTTTCCTACCCTGCAGCTTTATTCTTTCTCTTCTTCCGTGCTCTTGTGTTTTCCCTCTCATACAGGCAGACAGGATGTGTGGGTTTTGCTCCCTCTCTCCCCGTTCCTTTAAAGCAGTCATTTCCGTGTAGCAGCTGCTTTGCATAATCTCGTCCAGCTGGTTGTTGAAGTGCTGGTTCAAATGCAGTTAGCAGTTGAGGTCGTGCTTTGGAGGTCCAGGCTGCTTTTTGCCTTTTCTGAAAATGGAATCCCCGAACTTGCGCGCTTAGCGGGATGCTCCTCACCTCTAAACAAGTTACTGGCTGAGTATTGCCCTCGCGGGTGGCATCGCACCTCTCTATCCCATATCTGCCTGACGTAGGTGTCTCTTAGCAAGGGATGGGCAAGTTCTGTGGTTGCGGGTAATCCGTAACCCTTGCGGCAGCCGGGGCAGCGGGCATGGCGCGGCCGGCACGCCGCTCTGCTCCTCTGCCCGCGGTGCCTCGTGCTGCAGCGAGCTGCGTGCTTTTGCTCAGGGACCTCTCCAGCCCCGGCCTTCTGCGCTTCTGCCCCTCCTTCCTGCGCTTGCCCCTAGGAAGGGCAAGGAGGAGTGGACTGGCAGGTGGTTTTTTGTCTCGCCTCGAGGCGTTTGCTGTGGGTCAGAGCACAGCCCAGGGCTGCAGGCTCAGAGGGACGTTCACCAACTGTCCTTTAATAACACAGCTGGAGCCTGGTGTGAAGATGCCCTTTGCTTTTCAGGACAGGGATGTTTTGAAGCTTTTCCCCTCTCGCCAGCTCTGAAGCCAAGGTGTCTGTGCACGCCTTTGCTTGCACAGATATTTTTGGAAGATATCTGATATATAAGATATATAAGATATTTTTGGAAAAGCAAATGAGGAAGAATTGTACAAAATATTTGATGCAGAAAAGGAATTGTTTTCTTCATTTATGGGAGAAAAAAAATCAAACAAATCCAAATTATTTTAAATGGGTGACAGCGAGATAAGCTGTTCTCTGCTCAAGGTAAATTTTTTTAATTTGATGGTTGAGCCTTTGGGTGAAGAAAACCTTTTCGTTAAAGATTAATATCTGCCCTGTGCTCTGCAGATCTTGGTGCCTGCCGTAAAGCTACGCCAGATTGCCATGCTATCAGCATTGCCAGCGGTGACTAAGTCTGCTGTCATGAGGGGCAATTGCTTTGGAGGGAGGCTGTGTGCTTCACGGCGTGGAGAAGGGCTTGCGGGATCAAAGCGTGCGGCTCCGCTTGCTGTCCGCTCCCCGTGTGAGTGCAGTGGGCACGTTCACTCTAGAGAGGCATGGGAGCTTGCGAGCACACTCCTGTGTTGTCTTACCTCGGCTGTACCTGCAATAAACAGGTAATTCCTGAGCCTGCAATGAGTTACAGGTTCCTTGTGTGAAGCACCGTTGCATTAGGAGGTGGTGCTGGTGCCTTTAGGCCTCCCTGAGTGTGGGCTCAGACGAGGGACAGGGTGAGCCCTGGGTCTCCCGTGCACCCTGGCTCCGGCGGCACCTTTCTCTGCACTGGCACTGACGGTGCAGAGGAACCTTGCTGCCCAGCTGATGCGTTTCCAGCCTCCTGTGCTCCATCTCCCTGGTCTCCCCCTTCCCTCCTTTCCTGCCTTGCTTCATCGAAAAGCCTGATTGAAAAGCTGCAATTCCTTTCTCTGGTCATTTCACTGCGAGCCCGAGTAACGGCAAAGGGAGCGCTGGGGTCTGCAGGAGCTCTCCTCCCTGCCTGCGTTGCAGGTTAGGCACCCGGTGCCTGGCAGCCCGTCTGGGCCTGGCTCCCCCTTTGCCTCCTGCTTCCCTTCTATCTCCACTGTGGGGTGCTGAGCTCTGACTAGGAGCCTATGGGAATAATGGGATTTCTTCCAGAGGAGTGGGGTGCAGGGAGCAAGGTGGTGGGGCAAGGAGGGAAGAGCTATGCAGGTGAAATAGCTCCTGTCCTGCTCTTGGAACCAGCAGAGAGCTCAGTTTTCCAGAGGGAAAAAAAAAAAGGCAGATAAAATAACGGGCTCTGTTTTATTGAATTCGGATTGCATGCAAAACCAGATGAATCCATCTCTGCGTGCAGTGGTTTTTTTTTTTTTTTAAAGCTTTTCTTGTCCTCTCAGGAGTCTTTAGTGGCTTTCTTCCTGACGCTGGGGATTCAGAGAGACCTGTCTGTGATTGTTTCCGTGCCTCCCTGCAGCTGGGCATGTCCCCCTGCCGCCTGCCCTTGCTCTAGATGCCTGGCACAGCGCTGCTGGACAGCAGTGGTGTCTGCCATTCCTCATAACCCACCTGGGTGGCAAATTCTGCTAACGCAAGCCAAAGACACAAAGCTGCTATTGGCACTTACACCTAGAAAATAAATGTAGTTCTTCTCCCACGTAAAGATCATCCCTGGAAATTCATCCATAGAAATTTTGCATGGAGTTTCAGTGCTTCATTCCTAATCATTTTGCAGAGGAGCTTGATACCAAGAAGGCTTAAAAAATGGAATTTTTCAGCCGGATGACTTTTTCTACCTTGCCTACATTTCTGTGGGGAGAGAAATGTTAAAGAATCTATATGGGAGATTTTTTTTTTTTTTTATATGAGTGATCAAGACTCTTAAAGCACCGTTGATTCCCTCCATTGACTTCTCTATTAGATATTTGATCTCTTCTTGTTAAAAGATGCTTATTTTCCTGTGTCCCAAGCTGCCTCCCTGGGCCCTTGGTGGCGCGGGAAGCTCTTTGTCCCCTTGCCAGCAGCGAGGCTGCACTTTGGGGGAGGGCTGGGCGCGATGGCCCTGGCCGTGGCTGTGTCCAGGGAGCAGCCGTGGGTGCCTCGGCATCACCGACTGCTGCGTCGTGCCCCACGGCTCCTGCCGCGCTCCCGCTGCTGCGTCGTGCCCCATGGCTCCTGCCGCGCTCCCGCTGCTGCGTCGTGCCTCGCCGTTGCAATAAAGCCTTTCCCCAGCCTTGCCGGCCATAAAGTTTTTAATAGCAACGGCTGTTACGAAGAATTGCCTGAATCGCGTCTGCTTCCCAGAGTCTAGCAGTAATTCCCTTTCTGAGAGTACGTTCCGGTTTAAAGGAGCTCTTACATGAAAATAAAAAAGCTCCGAGACCGTCGGCGGGCCCGCGGCCTGCTGCGCACTGGGGTTTGAGCTTCTGAAGAGCCTTGTTAAGCCAAATGCCAGAGAAACAAAGCAAGTAGCTTGACTCAGTGCTTATATTTAGTATCATTACCTACCGCATTAGGTTCCGTTTTCTTCTGAGCATTAATGTCCCTGTTCAGGAAGGTGACCAGGGAAAACGCCCAGCAGAAGCAGTTTGTGTGCTTATCGGAGGGCAAACGCATGGAAACATGTCCCTGGGCTGGCTGTCAACTTTGTAATTTTTTTCCTTTAAGCTATGCAGTAAGAGAGGTATTCAAGGGTGGGGAAAGGATGTCCTTCCTTTTGGTAGAACATGGAGGGTAGAACATGGAGAGCTGGAGGAGTTAGCAGATCCTCAATATGAATATGGCCTGAAGTCACAACTGCCTCTTTATTTTTTGATATAGAAATGCACATCATGAATATGTGGGATCCCAGGCTTAAAATATAGCCTGGTATCATTGGCATCCGACGTGATCATTCTTAGGTTTGAAGTGTGTTCATGACTCATGCAAAAATTACAAGTACTGCTTTTATATATAATTAAAAATGCAATTGAGCTCAAGGTGAATTTTAGTGGGTACAACTTTTACTGCACATCTTCATGCCCTTCTGGCAAAGAAAAGGCGGGTGCCCAGACTCAAGGGGCTGCTTCTCAAGCTTTGGACCAAAGAATTTAACCTCCGACGCTCTCTAAAAGCCGCGGTGCTGCACTGCTGCAGTGTGGGTAGGCTGCCCACCGCACGTGACTCCTTGCGGGTTTTTGAGCTGCACTAGAAGCTGGAGACTGCAGAATGGACATGTGAAATGGACATGAAACTGGATATAAGTCAGATGAAGCTCCCTACGGGAGAGATACAGGGC
>JAVCKT010096206.1:1197-13443 GCA_032273925.1 Rhynchotus rufescens
ATTTTTGATCTCTTGATATTTTTACACATATCAACAGAAACTATCTACTGATGGTTTCAGAATCCAATACTCTGACCAGAATCTTTTACACAGTCCACACACAGAGGTTTCAATGCTTAATATCAGATGTACTCATCTGGGGTTATTTGAAACTCCACAGGATTTTTTATTTAGCAGAGTAATATAGCCTGATAATAATCTGAAATCACAAGTGTAAGATACACTTAGGAAAATATAGCAAATTAGCACATACAATGCAAACACTATACAAATGTGATTCCCATTACCAGTCTTGCCTAGGTGTCCTCCATCACTGGGAAGGAAAGCTCAAGTCTATTGTTCTCTTCAAAATTCTTCTGTTGTTCCATTTTTGTGCTTTGCGTTGGACTGAACCATGCACACATGGCCCCCATGAGGATCTTGGACCTTGGAGAGACAGGCACACTCCTTACATGTGCTCACACAGAACCATTTGCACAACCATCTGATCTATTCAGTTGGTTCAGTTCTTTATCTGAAACAAAGGGCATCTTTTGCTCTCCTTTGTGTTAAGGTAAATTCAGCTTTCTCTGCAGCATTTGTGGCCAGTCACTCCTCACATTTGTTCATGAGCTTCATGGGCATATGGCCCTCAATCATCACCTCTGAGCCCTCCTCCACTGTAGAACATTACTGGTTAGTGACAGGTAGACACTGTCACCTGTAGTGGCCCGCCTGGATGCCACCCTGTGCCACATTCTCTAGGTGACTCTGCTGGAGCAGGAAGGCTGGACTAGATGATCTCTAGAGGTCCCTTCCAACCTTAACCATTCAGTGTTTTTTTGTTGCCTAGAACATCTATGATACTGAGAGATGGAAAGAAAAAAAAAAAGAAGAAAAAAAGATTTTTAACTTATACCTGCATATAGTTTTCACCTTGGAGCCTTTTTAAAATTGTTTTACAGTAGAGGAGCATTGTTATCCTGATCCTGATTTCTATAATAGTCATTCTTAAAAGAAAATCATATCTCATTTACCTAATAGACAATTACTAGATTATTTCTAATCTCTACTGTTTTAATATGATTTGAGTAAGTATATATATATATATATATATGTTTTAAAATGTGCAAATTTCATTTTTAGGTAAAACTATTAAGCAGACAGTATCTCTAAAATGGCAGTTTCCTAAACGCTCAGAGGTGAAAGATGTGCAGTCAGGCAGCTTTTTTTTTCAGGTAAAAAAGCCACAGAGAATGATGTGATATAATCCAATGAGGGAGAAAAGGGAATTTGAAAAACATGGAAACCTGAGATAAGCAATTCTGGTTTTATGTTGAATTACCTATTGGTTGGAAAATATAATCTTGATGAACAAAACCAGAAATTAGTATTTCCATCTAAAAAACTAGAACCATATTTTTGGAAGGATGAAGTATACATATACTTATGGATTCTTTTAGCAGTTGCACAAGAAATTTGGCGACCCCTTAAACAGCCATTGGGAGAGATACTCTTTTCTATCTTTTTCTATAGCCTATGAAGGCTATTATATTACATATGTGGGCGAGTAACATACAGCCCCTTTTACTATATGAATCAGAGCAACGATAAAACAAAAATTCTTCACTGCAGCCTCAGAACTAATGGGCTCCAGAGCGTACTGAGTTTTTCCTGTTAAAGTTACTCCACTTGGCATAAAACAGTATTAGAGTAGGCATCATTTCAGTGATCCAGTCACCAAGCTGTAGAGATACTGTATCTATTTTTATCTGCCTGAATATATATTCACATTATTAATCTATTCCTTTGCTTGTATTAAGACTTCTCAGAAATTAAATAGTAAGGAGGCAAAACATGATTGCAGAGAAACAATAAAAAGATCTAATGAAAAACTTACAAAAAAACACATAATGTTAATTAATTAATTTAGTCTTTCCTCTTAGCTCATTTTATGCAGTGTAAGTCAGATTTATGGTGACTGATGGCTTTATTCTAAAAGGTGGTAATGTACTCAACTGCCCTTTAATATACAAAACAAAACAAAAACATCTTTCTCACAGTGTGGACCATATAAAGAAGTAATCATTCTGAGCTGCTTTTGCTTAACACATCCTAGTTTTGTGGCTAACAAAGCTGTCCTTCCTACAAAATAATGAAAAGAAAGACAGTTTTAACTGGGGACCTCTTCATATCCTCATGCAATGCAAGTGTTTTTTACCATCAGATCTAATAAAAGGAGGATATTAAATAATATGCATGTTAGACCTTGGGATATAAAACGGCTTAAGTTGAGCAGTCATAGCTTCTCTCTGAAGTCTATCTGTATACTTTCTTTAATTTGAACACATCTGTATATGAAAATATTTGTATTTATTATGAGGATAACAGAAGATCTGGTTTATCTGATTTTCACTTATTTGTTTAGAAGTCTCTGAAAAGACTAAGGATAGCATAGAATAAATCCAAATAAGTCCAAAATCCTTAATTGACGGATTTATTAATTTAATGCTTCATTCAAACAGACAATACAGCAATAAAAGTGTATATCAAATAAAGATCAAACACAGATATGTGAAAAGTTAGAGGCCAAAAAAAAAAATTAACAAACCATCATTATTCAGGGCTGGTAGGTTCCTGACAGTACTGAGTCATTACATATCCCTGAGAGAAGAAATATCCATTGGTGAGTCCAAAATGCATGCAAAATGTAAATGTTTATGAGATGCAAACATTAGGCACTAACAGCAGCTTCATACACAAACAGGCAAACACACATGCACATGTACTACTGTTTTGATCATTCATGTAAGCGCAGTAAAGGTGCTTACAAGAAATTAGGTAAATGCAATACAAGAAAGCTCCAACCTTATAAATTGCATGTGGATATGTCAGAGTTTCAGTCATTTTAATAACTCCCTTATAAGAGTCTTAACACTTTACTAAGCACAAAACCATCATCCCTGCATAATAGCAAGAACTTATTCTAGAAGTATCCAAGTCAGGCTCCCTACTTTCACTCTCTCTTACCATGCATGTCATTAAAATTGTTCCTTTATAAAAAATAACTGAATGTTCTAACAAAAGAGGCAAATGAGAAGAATAATATTTCCTCACAGACATTATAGTTAATTGCTTTATGAATTTTAAAACAGAATAATGTTGAACTGAATTTTCCTTGAAAATAAATATTTGCAAGATAATTGAGTGCTAAAATCATGTCACTGTTTGAATGCTAATGATCTCTTTAGTTGGCATAGAAAAAATGGAACTTGTAGTATAAGGTCAGGAACTTTCCTGGTATATATAATGTCATAGAGAAACTCAGAGGAGAGATAGTAGCTGCAAAATCAGAACCTCACCACTCAGTGGTGTAAATGTTATTTTTTATTTACTAAATAGGACACACATAGCATATGAGTAGTAATTTCTAACCTAAGTTCTCTGCATTCTGCAAAGTCAGAATACGCATCCACACTACTCTAGGTCTCTGCTCCTCTAGTCCAGCCAGGCGCAACACAGGAACTTCAGGGCAGCAGGACACCCCCTTCAGCCCATCAGTGTGTCCCACTTCTGGATAGTGGCCACCATACCTCTTGGTTCCACTTGGCGCTCAACGTCTCTCATAGCACTGGACACCTGATGTGTTCCCACTAAGAGACAAGTATTTTCATTGCTTACTGCCTTCTAACCTCGACTGTCAGTATAAGATGCCACTGACTTCATTGGTCTTGTAGCCTCAGGTAAATCTTTTGGACTTTCTGCATATTTAAAGCAAGCAAGCTGTCATCACCAGTGTTACTATCATCTTACGGACATTTTCCCAAGAACAGAAAATTAACAGTTCATATGTGCTTTATTTTTTTTTCCTCATGCATACCTAGAAAATTACATATACTTCCCCTACAACTATTATTCATTGACTGTTTGTTTTCCCAGGGGTAGTGGCAACCTGCAATCAACTAAGGCTGGCTGCATGCAAGTAAGGACTCATTTTATCTTAGTAGTGCTTCTAGGGAGGCTTCACTCTTTGACATATGTATATGTTCACCATTGGTAAGAGACAGTTGCAATCTGTACTTATTCACATAAAAATTAATTTAGCTTTCTAATAAAAGGTCAAGCTATTCACATTTAACAGCTTACTTAAACGTTGATATTTTCAAAGGGGGGCGGTTCTGAAACCTTTCATTTTATTTAAGGAAGCTAAATGACTACACAATTCAGAGATTTCTCTCCCTGGATTCCTGCAAAACTCTCCTTGTGAAAGGAGAAAGGAAAATGGAGAGTATTCTTGCATAGATCTGGTCTCAGAGCAGATCTGTAGTCTGAAATTTTAAAACATAGTCTTTACAGATCAAGTTTTGCATTATCTTATTAAAAATAATGGTAATATTACAAGAATAAAGATTCAAAAGATATCTGAAGAATTTCTTTGTTTAAAAATGAAAAGTATTCAAATCCCACTAGATGCCCACTAGATGTTCCACTTTGCTTTTCGTCTTAAGTATATTTTGAGAGGGTTATTGGCATGAATGAATTCCAGATTTTCAATTACTTGAAGCTATTTGTAGAATATAAGCAGCATCATTCTTATCTTAATCAAATTTATTATTGTATCTGTTGCCATTATTTATAATCTATTTTGGTAATTTAAAATATAAAGTTGAACAAATTCAAAGTCATCTACAAAGCAGAACTTTAAAAGCAACAGTATGAAAAAGCAAATTGAACATTTTCACTATTATTATCTGTGTCTGTAATGTAGAGTATTGCTGAAATCCAATTCTATGTTAAACATAATTACCTTAAATAAAACCTGTTCTAAGACCTTGCTGAGAAATGGTAATAGCATCCACCCACATATAAGGCACTATCTATCTTCTCTAATATTGGATTTTTTAATTTAATCAACTCTAATTCTTGTATTTTTTAAAAATAATACTTTCAAACATTTGTTTGAACACTTGTTCAAAGTGATGTATGAATTTACCAGGAATAGAGCAACTCTCCATTGATAATTCTTTCTTAACTATTTCAAAGTCAACCTCAGCAAACATACCTTTTGCTGTCATTAGAATATATGTTTTGCTTACTGTGGCTCAAAATTACATTCCTACTTTTTGAATTCATGAGCTCAACCTAGAACTAAGCTTTTGAATGTTAGATCAATGCACTTTTCTATTTCCATCTAGATGCCCACTGATATTTACAATAACTTTAATCTTCTTGTAATTTCTTAGTTCATTGATTTTCTAATATGAATTTTATGAAATAACAGCTTCAGTGCAGTCCTATCCCAAATAAAACTACTTTCACCTGTGTGGCCAAGATTTTTTTTAAGAATGCCATTTTCTTTTGTCAGAAAGCAGTCATTGGTGAACATGAGGAAAATGGAAACTTTCAGGCAAGAAAGCAAATATTAGGCATTAGTAAAAATACAGATGAACAAAACATTATTTTTAGATTCTCATTTACTTGGGCAAGTTTAGTTGTAGTCTTTTATATTATGATGATATCTTGTTCTTCTGTTTTAAAAGTGTGTTTTTCCTGTACTGTCTTTTCCTACTCAGAAATGCTTCTTGCTTTAGGCAGTGTGTCAAAGCCATAGGCTCCATGTATTATCAGCTGACAGTATCACAGCCTGGAATTTAGGAAACTCTTCTTTGGAGAACAATTAAGAAAATAAGAGAATAGCCTACTTGCTCTTTTTTTCGAATTTGAAATTCTAGTGACCTGGCCTTTCATTTTGGAAGCCATCAAACGAGAAAATGGCATAATAGCTTTCAGGGCAGTGGACCTCTGGCAAAAATTAGACCTTTTACCCCAAAGAAGAGTGCCTAAGGACGTAACATCAAATTTTTTTTTTCAGACAGACTCAAAGCTTGAGCAAAATGAGTGCATGTGTTATGCAGGCACAAGAATCAAAGAGCCCTAGTCACACCTCAATAAACAGGATGTCCCACCAGGACATCAGGTGCTACCAGAGGGCAGTTAGCGCCTATGTCTACCTAACATCTGAAGCTTTTTGACCGTGGACCATAAATTTTCCAGATCTCTTTCCTCTTGCCTCTAAGCAAACTCCAGCAGTCAAGAGACAGTTGGCCCAACTTCCCAGCTCAGCCACAGTGTCCGGGTGACCTGAAACCCTGCTGGAAGCACCCAGTACATCCTGGTGCACCTCCAACTCTCATCACACTCTCCAGGGCTGTTACAGCCCCCACAACACCTCTGCACAAATATTTGTAAAAATATCACTGCAATTGCCACAGTATTGTACTTTTCTTCTGGTATTCACTTTTGGACACTCTTCTAGATATGATACTATGCTAGATAGATCTGTGGTCAGACTTCAGTCACTTTTCGGCTCTTATATTGTCATGCAGTGAAAAATACGGCAAGAAAAGATTTCCTGGACGTTGAATTTAGTCCAATGCAAATTGCCATATTAAGTAACCTTTATTACAATCTCTGTTCCACGGCCCTGTTTTCTACATACATTCCTTTGCATCCACTGTGGTGACAAAGAGGGCAAATATACAACCATGCCAAGAAAACAGTGTTTTAACATTTAGGAAAAAGAGACACAGAGAGAAAAAAAAAAGAAAACTGAAGTCAATGATACTGCTGCCTGAATTCAGTGAATTGCTGTCAGTTCTGGCAGGTGGTGAGGTCTATTAGGTAATTTATTCTATCTAAAATCAGATATTTGAAATTCAGTCCACAACACACTTATGATTTAATCATGCCCTTCTCTTTCTCACACGATCACCTCTCCTTTGCTGTTATTCACCTTCTGCTACTCGCTTATAACCAACTGCCTCATTTTAATTGCTTATGCTTTTACATTCAGCAAAACTTTTATTCATGCATTCTTCATCAGTCTCCACCACTGCTCCTACTTGGGGTTTGGAGGTAAAGCTTCCAGTCATTTCAAGCTACAAGGTTTGAACTAGAAATGTGCTTTGTACTTCATACTCTAAATTTTGACTTACGTAATTCTTATGCTATCCTCAGCTTTGCTTCTATTGCAGCTCCTTTAATCCAGCAAAAACAGTAAAGGATAGAATTTATCTCAATAAGAGACAAAATAATTAGGATGTGCTGGGTGCATAGATGAAAGAAAAAAAACATAATAAAATAGATAATAGCTGGAATAATCCTGTACTGATTTTATGAGGCATATTTCATGCAAACTAAAGATCTGCTGAAGAGCCACTTTTGAGAGTTTTTGTCTATCTGGGTCCATTTTGGAATGGAATATTTGCATCACTATATTTAAGAATTTTGAAGGCTTATAAAAATTATTGAAGCATTCTGAGAAATACTTCTGAATTCACTGTATGTAATTTCAAAAGGTGGAAAAACAAGCCATTATTCAAAATGTTATGTACTAAACTGTATAAATCTGTTGCCTTTGGTTTCTGTACACTATTCTGCACAAGATGAAAGGTTTTAAACTCAATAAAAGCAAGCTCTAATTTTGTATTGAAATTTTGCATGTGATAATACTGGTGGGGTACCACTATTATCCCACTGTGGAATCCCCAGTATTATCCATTATATTATAATACTGATAATAGTTTCAGAGGTGTCATCTTTGATTATTTCAGTTCAAATAACACAGCTTCTATCTTTTCAGTCTACCTGAATCATAACTGTAAAAGTTTTTACAAATGTGTGAAATCTCCACATTCTCTCCACATAGAGAGCAATATATGTTAGGCAGGCTGGGAAGTCTGTAACTTCAGAGTACCTTAGCCAATGGGAAAAAGAAGAGGGCATACCTCGGTCGGGAAATTAGAATAAAAGGAGGCTGTCCTCTCCACTAATTTGAGAGACCCCACAGGGGTATGCCCCAGTGGACTCTCCCTTTATTCCATTAAATTTTAGCACTCTTCTGTCTCCTTTGTGGACATTTGGTTCTTGACAGCGAGATTTTCTTCACAGTCATCTTGATTATTCGAATTTGAATTAATTGGATCATGGTTCTTGAAAACTATGAGGCAAACTAAAAGGAAAAGTGGAAGTACAAGGAGTTACCCCTTTAATAACTGTGAATTCTAATGCTACAGTTTTTATATAGAAGAACCTCAGCTGCTTAGACTTGTCCAGAAACTTCATGATGGATTATATTTCCATCTGAAAATGCTGATCTCTCAGAATGAAAGCACAGTAAAAAAAGTCTATATCAACAAATCTTCCAAAAGAATATGGGTGGCTGAAACTTGCCTGATATACAGCTCTCTTCTCACCCGTCAGCCACCCACGTGGCTCCTCAGGGTTTTTAAGAGGATTTCACTGCTGTGCAGCACTGAGAAGTGGCAATGAATTTCAACAGCTTTTCTGAAACTAGCAGTAGCATCATGATCCATCTGGTTCAGCTGGAAGGAAGCAGCAGCATCTAACTACTGACTTCAGTCTGTGGCTTTGGGTGTCCTAACAGCCACAAAAAGCATTTCAAATGAACTTCTTGTTTGTCCCAATTTTGCAATTGCTCTTCATCCCCCTCACCTCACATCTTTCCCACCTGAACCTTGAAATTTGAAACAGAAGGGAAGGCCAGGCTCACAGCATGTCTACCTCAATGTGGTCATGGCTGGCATGATGAAGACATCAATGAAAACAGAACTCATGTTCAGTAATTTTAGCCTTCAGGCTATTATATTAAAAGAGAGGTTTCTATCTTGATTTTGTAATGAATCAATGAACCTGTAATGTTCAGTGATTGTATCTAATTCCTCTGCAGTTAAACTATTTACATTAAAAAATTTCAAATATATTTATTTTCTATCCCATTCATTTGCATGTCTAGATCTATGTTTTGTTTCAATATATGACGATCTATCAGGAAGTCAGAGGAATCAGTCAACTTATGAAATCTCAGAATGTCATGGTAAATGTCTATTGTATATGCATTTTTTTTCTCAGAAATTCTGATTTCCTGTTTAATATATGAGTTTTGAATGTAGCAAGGAGAACTTAGTTTCATAGCTAAGATTTGTTCTTGCCGATGTTTCACATATATGAGATTTGTACAACACTCTTACAGGAACTTTTCAGTAGATACTATTTGAGAGGTTTTGTTTTTTCTCTCAGAACTGCAGGAGGGGTTGTAACACCTTATTTCTTGACAAGACTGCACCCAGAACAAAAGTAGTCATTGAAGGAAATATGTCATGATAGTCAACTCTCTCATCAGTGATATAGAGGATGTATCTCATGATTCTGCCTCAGTTTTGAAGAATAGCTCATGGAATCAGTATTTGCCACTTCTTTTTAAAGTAGAAGAATAATCTGCTTATTCGAAGGTGATCTGCCACTCTGCTGTTAGATTTCAAAATACTTTTTGGCTATTTTTATTCCCTATTCAAAGAGAACCTCACTACTGAAAACATAACACTTCTTTCAATAATGCAAATTTTATTTTCTAGGAAAATCTGTCCTTTACCTTTGCCTTTGCCTTTACTTTTATCTTTATTATCTGTTAACTTAATGGTGCCTTTGACTGCAACACATGGTTACATTGGGGATATTGGATCTTTATCACATAGTTCTTCTTTAGGTGTAGGTATTTAGGCTGCAGTAGTCATCTAGACTTCCCTTGGGAGAGACAAGCATCACTAAAAGGCAATTAATACCATTTTTCTTCAACAATTACTTTAACTGAAAGAATGAACAAGCTTCTGGGTACCTGTCTTCAAATGAAGTATATCTTCATTATGAACAAATTCACTTGTATGAAGGAATACAGCAATATCTTATGCCAAAATCATGTTACAAGGCTTGGTTAATTAATTAATTATTACAAAGCACTTTGGGAACCCTAGAGATGAGACATTATAAAAGTAAGTGATGTTATTTTAATAATTTTCTATTTAGCTGAGTGAAGTGAATTACCTTAGAGCTCTTGGGATCTTGGGCCTAATTAGGGACTGTTCACTGCATTACAGTAAGTACAGTCTCTACTTCATTTTTGCTTGGTAACCCTCAGACTAATGGTCCTCTAGTAAAAGAGAATGATTATATTCTCTTTTATAAAAAGAGAACTTTTATATGTACTTTTATATGTAACTTTTTAAAAGTTAGAAAAATGTTTAAGGAGAGCTAACTTCAGTTTATTTCATCTAGTCAAAATTCCCAGGAAACTATTATGGAGATAAGAAGTGTCCAGGAAAACTGGTTGATTTTTAATGAAAATTTATTGAGAGATCAGGAACAAAATGTTCTGTTGTGCAGAAAGCATGGCATTTTCAGCAGATGACCTACCTGGCTAAGCAAGTAGATTCTTAATGAATTGAAGTGCAAAAAAACTTTACTAGATACTTAGGAACAAAACCAGAAACCAAAAAGCAAAATCCCATTGCAGCTAAACCTAGATAGAGTGTTAAAAGTCAAAGGGATTCTACAGATATTGCAAAAGGGTCCAGAGAAAGTGTGGTTGATAAAGTACTCAATGCCAGTTGGCAGAGTGTTCCCAGACCTTTGCAAGCATCACTACAGAAGGACAGGTATGACCAAAAGTGAGGAAACAATGGAAGAAGATTCACTTGGAGATGACAGAAGAGTTAGCTAACATGATTGCAAGGCAATCTACATCATCTAATAGATATTGCTATCTATTATGTGAGGAGATGACACTAATGTTATGGCTATCTTTAAAAAAACATCAAAAGTAGACCTAGGAAAATAGAGATCAATAGGGCTCCTCTCAGTCCCAATACAGATCTAGAGGCATGCACTCACGGGATCTACTTCCATACATATAAAGGACAGGAGCAATCAATATCAGTTTACCAAGGGCAGTGCTTGCTCAGCCTGCTTGTCTCCTGCAATAAAGTTACTGGCTGAGTGGACAAGGGGATAGTGAGGATTGAAACATAACTGGACGTTGCTAAGACTTTTGACACCGTCTGCCACTGAATTCTTAACTGGAAACCGACGGCTGCAGTAATAAAGGGCTGAAAACTAACTGGACCACAAGGAAGTGATTAGAGAGCTGCAGAAGGCAAAGGCAGCCTGCAGCTGTTGGAATGGGGCTTATACGATCTCCCTTCTGGGAAATAAAATCTTTTTGAGCTGGGGCAATGGCCACAAGCTCTGGCTTGGTATGCTCAGGTCCTTCATTAAGAGAACTTTCTCACTGTGAGGGTAGTGCAGTACTGGAATAGATGATTCTATTAAAATAGATTATGACCAAGCTTCTTTCTGTTTTAACATTGAAACCTTCAGACCATTCCAACCAATTCCCTGATGCACTGGAATTTATGTGGCTCTCAAAGACTCACAGATTGTAATTTCTAGTAATAGAGCAAGGAAGCCTAGAACTGTTCTGCAAAGATACTGCTGAACATTTTACTGGTTAAAAATGGGGAACTCTAACACAAAATCAAGTCAGAAGATAGCAGTACATAGTAGCAGTACACAGGAGCATAGAAAAACCTGTTTGTCCTTCAAATACAAACTCTAACGATGACATTATTGTAATGGAAATAGCCTTTTTTTTTTGCATGAAAATAACATGCTTAGAATAGATTTTTCTGGGATGTATATTGTTTTTGTGATAAAAGGCTCAACTCCAAACACCCCCACAACCCAGGGGGAAATGGGAGAGTCTCTGCCCGTGTGTCTCTTGTGTCAGCAACCGGAGAGACCAGAGCACACACAGCACATGCTGTGTGGATCCCACTTAAATTTGTGCAAGAATATCCATAATGATTTTTTCCACATTGCTATGCAACTGTAGACTATTCTGGAGCTGAAAATCTACTGCCGCAGAGTAAGGGAATATACAAGGACCAGACATGACTCCATCACATGCAATTTTACCTGCTCAGCTACAGATGGAGAATGGTGCTCTGTTTTCTTCTCCAAGATTCTCCTTTGTCTAGACAAGCTCTCTGAGCAAAAAAAAAAAATCTACTCTCAGGAAAATTTCCTAGGCAGTGGTTTCAAAAATAGAAAGGACAATATCTTTGGGGCTATGAATCTCCCTATGGAAGTGGGACTGAAAAGATAAATATGTTCTCCACAATTCCCTATGATTGCTTAGTGAACTGCTTGAGTTCAGCCCCCTTCAGAAGGGTCAAACTGTCTGCACAAATCAAAACGGATCCTAGATGACTAGGGAAAAGGCCACAAATTCTTAATTCTTATTTAGATACAGCCCACTGCTTCATTGCTAGACCTCTGATTTGAAAAGCATCTAACTCCAGTAATAATTCAAAGGTTTTCCTTCTTTTTAAAGTTCTTTCATGAATCTATGCT
>JAVCKT010096207.1:0-13441 GCA_032273925.1 Rhynchotus rufescens
TCTAACATATGTTAAGGAACTTGTAAGTCAGGACTGAGGGAATCCCATCAGATTTAAATAAGGACCCATTACAATGCATTATATGCTCACTGTTCCTAACAGCTTGTAGATGCCAATATCATGGTCTTCTGTGGCTGTTGTGCATAGTAATAACCCATCTTATCTTAAAAAATGTTGCTGAATAAGAGAATGAAAAGGGGCCTGGAGAAGTTTGTGTGCTAATTAACACTGTAGCAATAGAATTATTGAAGTTTCAAAGCTCATTCAGCAATTCTTAATAAAGCTATGGAGCAAAATGCTAAAAAATGTTATTGAAGCCAATAATAAAACAAGATCTAAAAGATCCTGGGATCTTTTAGCCTCTTAGGTTCTCCTTGTTCTGCAGCCCAGCAACAGACAGTTTCCAATATCTCATTTTGTATATGTTACTTATTTTCCCCTCAGTGAATTTCATCCTCTGCTATAATACCATATCTCTAAGTTAAATACTTCAACCTTGAGATATAGCTTAAGGATAGGATAGATTTACCTAGCCCAAATAAGCTGCCATCAGCTGCAACTTTTGCCACTTCATTGCTCATCTCTCCTTCTACAATCTTGATTCCTATGTACAACTCTGGCACTGAGATGGAGATATTCCACCTGCTAGAACTGTGTGTGCAGAAAGCTGACCATTTATTCCCACCCTGGTTCTGCTGACCCTCAGCAGTTCATAGTCTCTGGGAGAATGTTATTTGTTGCTATTTTAATGGCATTTCCTTAGGATCGCCCTTTGAAGAACTTTGTAACAGTTTTTTTTTTTATTATTATTTTTTAAATCCCAAATAAATTACATAACTTATTTTCCATTGCTGTCTCCCCAGCTTAGTGTGTTCTTCAGGACATATGACTCTTTTCAGTGCCAACAGTTCCGACAAAGAAAAAAAACAATTAAAAAACCCGAGAACACACACATTGGTTCCCACTTGGGAGGGATGCTCCTCCGAATGCTTTGCTCTGTCACAAGACATTTCCCTCTTACACAAGAGGCAAAGTCTCTTCTTCCATTTCCTCTGCCTGAACATCTACAACGATGTATGCCAGTGAGTGCAGCTTGTTATGAAGTCAAGGAAAAGACGCAGTTCGGTGAGCAGTGATGCTATTAAAGCTGCCACCCATTGCACCTGGGACTCCTGGTTGAGCATCCTCAACACCCAGTGAAGTGTGATCCGTGAACAAAGGTTTTCCCATGGTGGAAGCACTCGCATTATCCTTACAGCGTCACTTGCACCCAGTGGTGGTTTGGCTCGTGATGCACTCCTTGGCATTACGAGGAGAATCGGGTTTCTCATCCCAGTTGCCTATTCCACACTCAGCCAAGTAAAAGTTGTCACTGAAAACAGTCTTCTCCAAGTGGTCTGTTCCTCTGTCAAGTGTGGTTGCAAAGCTCACAAGCCAAACGCACACTGCTGAAGGAAAACCTGGTTGAAAAGGGTCTTCACCAGAGCTCTGGGACAGGCTGGAATGGGTTCGCTCCTTGCCATTTGTTGCCCACCAGGTGGCAGCTGCGAGCTGTTCAACCGAGGATGACATCCTGGATCTGGGGTACCCTTGTCCCACCCATCCTCATGTTGAGGGGTTACAGCTGAAGCAGTTCCCTCACTTGAGTTGCCTTCAGAGAGGCCCAGGGAAGCCAGCCAAGACTGGTCTCAATGTCTCAGGTACTGCAGTTGGGACAATTCCTGTCCCTACAGTTCTCCCTTTCCAGGTCCTGGTTTGAGTGCAGTCTGGGGAGTTTGGTTGTTCTCCAGGCCATCCCCTTCCCCATAGCCCTTCCACGGCTGCCAGAAATGCCAGGCTAGCTTAAGGACTTCCAAGTTTATGTAACTGTGGTTGCCTGTGCCTGGCTGGTCTCTGAGCCTTGAGGGCATCCATTCCCAGTGATGCACTGGTCATGCATAACCCTCCTTCTGGGGCATAACCCTCTTCCAGCTATTTGGAGCATAGGAATTCCATCCTTTGGTATCACCAAAACCTTCAATTTCTTTTTTTTTCCTCCCCATCAAAAAAGTCTAATTCTTATTTTGGGCTCCACACAGCCCTCAGGTGATAAACCTCACAGTACAACCAAGCAGCCTGTGAGAAAGTATCAGCTAGGGGCTTGCAGGCTGAGGACTATGGAGCCTGGGAGTCCAAATCCATTTTGCATCCAATTAAACTTGCAGACCTTGCTGCATGCAACCTCTTCCTCTCTACATATCATATTCTAGATTCAAAAGGAGATGCTGGCAGCCAACATAGTTGTTCTCTCCTAGTCCTTACCACTCCCCAGAAATGGACAAGTCATGTTCACCCTATTCTTTAGTCACTTATTTTCATACAAAGGGCATCTTCAGTGCACACTGTTCACATCTCTTCTTCAGTCCCTCAAGAACTTCACTGGAAAAAGTAACTTCCTCCAGTACAGAAACTGACCCCAGAGGCCAGCAGAAGAGCTGATGCGTGGTAGAGCTCAAAACTTCAACTGTTTTCTGTGTTTGAAATGAGGCAAACACATCCACCTTAAAAATAATAATAATAAAGCAGCCACACATTGATTCTAGGATTAGCAGAGGACCTGGGAGTCTTACCTTACACATAGAAAAAGGAATTGTTCAAGGCTGAACTTTTCTCTGTGATACTCTTACCTAAGCAGTTGCCTGAGGAATAGAGAGCCAAGGGAAACACCACAACCGGTAGCATAGGGCCTTGCCAGCAAGAGCTCAGTCCTACAATAACCAGCATGAGGTGACCAGGTTCAACCAAAAGCCCAGAAGTGAGGCAAATCCAAGAGTAAGCCAGAAAAGCAATCCATAGGTCAGGTCCAATGATTGTCAGGCAGGCCTGACAAGGAAGGTCTGAGATCAAGCCTAGAAGTCACTCTGCAGCTTAGAGCTCTGCAACCTACAAATCAAAAAGATCTAGCTATGGTCAGGACAGATATAGCTGCAGCTAAGCTAGGAACCAACACTCCTGCCACATAGCTTGAGCAGGGAGTAAAAGGTCCCCAAGCTGAGCTTAAAAGGGACTCTTGGGCCAATGGGCAGGGAGATGGGGTGGATGCCCCAGGTGAAGCTGATCAGGGCTGTTAAGACTGATTAGCACCCTCAGGCTCTGGCAATAGTGTAAAGCTGAGAGGCATTGTGTAGGGCTCAGACTGGACATCCCAGGCAATGAGGAAAGAAATGTATTTCCAAATATGAGATAATGACCTGCTAGAGCATCTAGGATATGAAACAGGTTCTTTTGGTTGCTTCCAACTAGGCATCAGAGTGGCATCCCTATCATGGCACAGTATCCTAACACAACTTGATGTATTGATGGCTTTACTGTGGAATGATTTCCCTGCAAAAGGCAGAGTCGATGCAAGAGTCAGAAAAACAAAGTGCATCATAGTACATCAGCAGCTCCTCCCCCTCACCAAGCTTGCTTGTCTTTTATTTAGACAATAAAAGTCTAGGTCCTACCTTCATTGAAATACCTGCATGTCACCTTTTCAGGGTAGACTTCTCTTTATTCTCCTTTATTCTCCTGCTCAGAAGCCTCCCTTTACTACTACAGCAGCACTGTGCCAGCTTACTGCTCTAGGTGGTCAACTCCTTGTTGCCCTCATAGGTTACCATAAGAAAGTCCCACAGGTGTATTTATATCTACCTTCACAAAATTAGTTTGAAAATAACAGAAAAATGTGTCAGTACGAGCACGGTGAAACTGTTTGTTTAAATATCCTTGCGTGTGTTTGCGTTGTCAAGGGGGGAGGTAGGCTTGTAGGAAGCTAGTGAATGGTTCTTTTTTCATCGTTTTCAAAGTGTAACTAAATTTGGCAATATCAACTAAACAAATTCCCCAGTATGCTCTCCCAGCTATCACAAATATACTGGGAGCTGGAGTATGGTGTGTATAGCTTAGCAACATACCTAGCAACCATAACAAATAAAAACATTATGGTTCAACTTTTCATTAGAGGCTGTAACAGGATTAATAAGTGTTATGGAATGTGCGCTTGTGCTTTTGCTTTACTAAGGAGTCAAACAGTGATATAAATCTGCTAGTCGGGAGGAGACAGCACCGCGCTAATGTGTGTGCTGCACTCCAAGAATGTGCTTCATGGGGATGTAGGAAGGTATGTAGTAAAGTCCAATTTGTAGGCTGAAGTTTAAAAGCGCTCTGTTGACGTTCTCTTACGTGTTGAACGTATTTACCAGTCTTTTGTTGACATGAATCTGTCTCACAAGGCTGAACTGGTGGTTGTTTACATGTGATGGCATTGGTGGTACTTTCAGGTAGGATTGGCAGCCGTGCTCATTGGGTTGTCCAGTGTGTTCCACTCCACAGAAACCCTCAAGATCTTGTTGGGGCTCTCTGATGTCTCATGACGTAGAAACTCATTAGGTGAGTGGGAGGGACACCCTATGTGGCTCTCCAGTAACCTCTTCCAAAGTGTCTTGAGAAAAAATACTTGATATCAGTCCCTCCTCACTGTGATGTGTTAGCCATGCCTTGTTTTGCTATTGGCAAGTCAGGAAGGTCCTGAGCAGTGCAGATATACACCAGGTTTTTGTGGGCAGCCAAAGGTCTGCCAGGAAAGAGCTGATATAATGGGATGAATTGGGATGTGCACAGGCAAGACACTCAGGTTCTAGTGCATTCCTCCGACTGCTTTGGCTTGAGCTTGAAAAGAATTGCTCAGGAAAGCATATGGAAAGAAGATGGTTTCTCAAGCCCTCAGACAGACATATGCAGAGCATGGCAATGTGATGCCAGAGACAGATCTGAAAGCTTCGACAGGTGAAATCCCAGTCCTGCCGCCAAGGGACCTGGCAGAAGGTGGAGGAGGGCGGTGGGAAAGGACTCTTCCTCTTTTAAGAAACACAGGAAATTGCAAACTTGTTTAGAGTGATTCCTCCAGGCTGCAAGTGCGTAGTTATTAAATGCCAGGCTCTTGGCTCCTCCCGCAGCCCTGAGGATAACCTGGTGCCCTGTGATCAGACAGTCTGAGGCTCTTTGCAGTCGCGCTCAGGAAGGCCAGCAATGGGAAGCACCACCCTGCACATTTCATCAGTGGCCATAGTCCTATTCCCAAAGCAGAATCTACAACCCAGCCTGAGGCTCAATACAGAAAACTCAGCTTGACAGCAAGATTTGTCTATTCCCAGCACGATTTTTCTATTCCCACCTGAATGGGAAGGCTAAGAGAAGACAGAGTGACTCCACGAAGCTTAGTGAGGAGGCTTGGAGCAGGTTCAGGCATGCGCTATGACTGCTCCAGACCCCTCTCTCTGAGACAGTATTGCTCAAAGGATTCCCTTTTGTTTAACATTGCTGCAAATTCTCTCTCTAAAAGTAAAAACAGATCAGTGTAGGTCAGGTAGTAAAATACTAAAGAGGTCCAGGCCATGGCCCATGTTAAATCTTAACATTTTTTTTTTTTTCATTTGAGCACATTCTCACATTCTCATTTCAGTTCCTCTTCCCTTTTATGCACATCTCTGGGGCTTGTAGGTTTCCTAAGCAATTCTATATATATTTAGGTTTGGGGATTTTTGACTCCAAAATTATATTGGGTGCTTAGTGTTAAATTGTCTAGGCTGTTTCTCAGCCCTGCTTGCCAAGAACATTCGAGCACAGGACCCTCTACCACACACAAGGGCTCTTCATCTTATATTAACTACCTGCACTTCCTCCTTCATTGATTTCTTCATATCTTCTCATTATACTAGTGTGTGACATAGGATGTGGAGGGGTCTCCTTGCTCAGCACGCTATCTCCTTCTATTGCAAGTGCCTAAATTAAAGATTTCTGCTTAAATTTGCCCAGTGCTACTGCCTACCCAGGCTACAATTGCAGTGCTGCCCAAATCTGCAGGACTCCAGCTCTGCAACAGACTTTGCTGAAACTGGGAGAGTTGGTGCAAGGTTAAATTAGGCTGTAGCCATCCTACAAAAAGAGATGGCTCCAAAGGTGGTGGGGGAAACAAAAACATTTCTACTAGTTCTGGTGGCTTAAGAGGCCAAATGATCTAAGGAAAACGGCGACTCTAGCCTAAGTGAAGAATTCAGATACTCTTCAAGTTTCCTGCCAGTGGAGTGTGTTAAAGCAGGTGGCAGAGCATGAGAGCCAGTAGAATATAAGTGGTGGGGATGAGTGTAGCAAGTGGGACTTCTCCATGCAATGTGACTGCTCCTCTTGTCCCTCTCAGTGTCCTGCTCCATCAGAGGTGCAATACAGACTCGGGCCAGATACCTCCCGCGATTTCCAGCTCCGTTGAAAGCAAATAAAAAACTCTTTGGAAACAAAGCAAAATACTGAAATGATTTAATTGAGAAATGACACAATCTGAACTCATCTGGTGAGCTGGAAGTTGCTAGCATGCTGTTCTGCTCTCCCCATGGTATCTCCCTACTATATTCGTACTTGATAGAAATGTCCTAAAATGCAAAATCCACACATAGAGACAAGCTCTAAAATGCAGAAGTGAGATTATTCCTGGCAGATTTTCCTGCATGCTTTCATGAGCCAGGAAGGCAAAATAAGGAAAGTATGAGTGATTACCATCAATCTGTTCACTTCCTTTACAGCAGTCCTTTTCCTTTTTATTTATGTCCATCAAGAGAGATTGCTGACACTCCCTGTATTCCCCAGATTGTTTTCCAACATGCTAGGAGATATTTCTTTCCATGGAGGCTTTGCTTAAATTCACTTCTCAAGGTGAAAGATACCTCCAGGACCATGACCCCAAGTTTGCAGATCAATTACTAGACGTGAGAGAAAAACTCATGGAATTACAGCACACACATTGGCAGGGGGCACATCTGATTCTCTGGACTTCTCCAGAGAGATGCGGCCGGGATCGTTTCTCTCCATGTTCTCTGTCTTTCATGAAATCCACCTTACAATGCAAACTGGGCTCAGCTTCAGTGTAGTCCAGAATGGGCCAGGAGACCAATGGGCCAAGATTCCCCATGGCTCGGTGCTTTATGGTGCTACCGAAATAACACCCCAAGACAGAGGTGGGGAACAAGGCCCAGGGAGGGCCCCTGCCTGTGTGAATCAGGAGGAGAAAAATGTTGTTCTGTACAAATCCAACAGCTTGTGGCTCTTGCCAGGGATAAAGTGGCTCTCAATTGGTAACATATGTCTTGTCTAGTGGCCGTGTGCCCCAGAGAAGGGCCTTACCTCCCAGCTTCTCACTCCCTAACACACAGAGGCATCACCAAGATGCTCTCAGTCATTGCACATCTGGACTGGAACAGGCTCTGCTTGTGTTACTGAGTCAAACGCGATCTCCCAAGTTGGTTTGTTGGACCTCAGTCATCTTGTATCTGACCCTACACTCATTTTGGCACTGGCATATATTAGGCACATGAGAGCTTCTGTCAAATCAAGCTCCAATTCTGCTTGAGAAGGAGCTGAAGAAATTTCTGCACGCGGAGCCAACATGTGGGTCTGAGCTGTGGTTTCCATTCAGCTCCCTCAGACTCAACCAGGAGACAAGAAAAAGAGACCTTGTGAACAAGTGACAAGTCTCCATTTTTACATCAACCTATGAACACAGTAGGTGGAGGATTCAGCCCTTGGCATTGTGCTCTGCCCTGCATTTATACAAGGAGGACACAAGGCAGCTCATGCCTTAAAACGATGAATAAAAAGCCAGCAGTAGATACCACGGAGAGAGATGAACTTGTTGGTAGAAACTACTTCCTATAAATAATAGCAGCAGCATCTGTCCCAGAGAGCCTGCCCAGGGAGGATTTAGTGAACTGGACAGGTCTGGGGGGCCTCCCTCTGATCCCTGGGTCCCTACGTGATGCAGGGCAAGTCTCTCCTGGTTGCGTGCTTAACAGAGGGTGAGGGTTTCTGCAGGTACTAAGAGTAAGGAACAGCTTCAACAATGGCTTGCACAAGGCCTCCTTATTGTCATGTTGGGTTCTCTCACCTCAGTCCATTTTGTATGTGTTTTGCTGAGATCTGGAGGCAGAAGGCTTCAGCAGAGGGAAGCATGGTACAAGAGCCCCATATAACTCCTCCTGTGAGAATGCGTCTTCTTCCAGCAAGAAGAAAGAAGAAAGTGAGTAGAAGGACAAAATGGGACATAAAGTTGGGTCCCTTACCCTCACCCATGCCCTGAATTTCAGCCCTTATCTCTCTCACAAGATAGGAGAGGAAAGGACACATACAGACCCAAGAAAGTCGAAGACACTGCATTTATTTTGTTGTATTAAGTCCCTCCCAACACGCTTTTTGCTATGAATTGGAGCTTTTGCTTTGAATTGGAGTAGTTAGATCCACTGAAAAATTTTGAAAGAAAAAGTCAACCCACGTGTTTGAGGATGGACACTTTACGCACAAGAGGTTTCACATCAGCTTCCCTGTCCCTCTGTGACTTCCACTTGCACAGTGACACTGAGGGCAGCCACCAAGGAGGTGAAGGGCTCCCCAAGGTACTGAGAGCTTCTTACTTAAGGCTGTCAACAAGAGCTTGTCTGGTGTTGCGTAGCATCCCTCTAAGACCACCTCCATGTGAGGTCTTGAGTACAGGCCACAGCAAAGGGTGTTCCCAGGATTTGTCACAGCTTCAGGTTCATGCCCTTGACGCATGAGAGGAATTGCTGCCTGGGGACCGCGCATCTGATAGAGGCCATGACTCACTTCTCTGAGTCATCAGAAGCATTTCCCTGGTGTTTCTAGATCATTACCAACCCTTTATTTTGTTTGCAGTCTCATACACCCCTACATGTCAATTATTTATGCCTCTTTAAGCTCTAAAAGGGGCAGACTTTTTTTGCAGGACAAGAAATGGTGCAAACTTCAACTTGTGACAACTGGGATCTGGGTGTTATACCATCACCAGCCTGCCTCCTCACTCCCTGGAAAATGCCTCTCATCTGGAAAGGATGAGAGAGGAAATTGCCTCTCCACCACTCCATGCATCTCCTTGTGTCCCAGCACAGTTACCCAGTCTTGCCATACCACCACAGACTCACAGGGTGACAACAAACACCACGACGAAGCCTATGAAAAGAAAACAGTTCTTGCATCAGCTTCACCCTGGAGAAAGGAAAGGGGAAAAAAAAAAAAAAAGAGAGAGAGATCACATGCAGCAGATGCTAATGACGTGGTTTTGCTCTTTGCTGAAAGAGTCGTGTGCTCTGATTGAGCACAGCAGGCTACCAAGAGAGTCTGCACTACTACAGGCAGCATTGCTGCTACACAAAAAGCACCATTCCAATCAGGTTACTGTCTCCTCCTCCAGTCCTGTCCAGCTCTGCCAAAGGAGAGCTGGCAGATATTTGTACCCAGTTTACAGTCTTTCTCATCTCCTCCTTAACCATTTCTTGATGGGGATGCACCTGGTGCAGTTCTCTCAAAGGGAAGGCAGGCTGGTGACGTATATCCCATTGTAAGGACATGGCACATATGGGAGTTACACGTTGGATCAGACCCTTACCAGGTGGAAGAAAGGAAACTCATGTCCTCTGCAGGATCCAGAGTGCAGTAGGACAATTCCCCACTTCAGTGGGCAGATTCCTTTGCTTTAAATGTCCGGATCGAAATAAGCTGCCATGGATCATGGCAATGCTGGGGTGGGTGCTGGGAATGCCCCATGCCAGCCCGCAGCAGGATGATGCTCCTCAGCAACATGGGCACCAGCCAGCCTGCCCAACTAGATCCAAGCACAGAAGTTGTTTCCTAAGGAATGGAGAGCTCTCATAAGCTGGTTGGGTTGAGAGACAGTAGCCCTGGGTTGTGGCCACTTTGGGGTTTGGGTAGAGTGGTCACGCTCTCCCAGGGCGTGCAGAGCAAACACATTTAGGAGACCACTTGTTTTCAGCATCTGTAAGGAAGGCAGAAGCAAACCTAGCTATTTTTCAGGACCTAAAATATTATTATCCCTAAGAGAAGCTATATTTACCATGGCCTGAAGAGCTGCAAATTCCAGTCTCGGTAGATCTGCATGATGCTGGAGTCACTGCTGTAGGGGATGGATTCTCCTTTAGTCAGCTCAAACGCTGCCCAGAGGTTTCCAGCCCCATCCAGGCACTGGAGAGTCAACCTTAACACATTTCTGGGTCTTAAAAAGACATCTGCAGCCAACCAGTGCTAGGAGACAAGGTCCGAACTTCTCAGCTCAGCTCCTGGCTCGTGAGGTGGGTCAGGAAGGACTGTGAGGACAGAATCTGCCTTGGGACCCTGCCGTGGTGGCTTATAGACTCTCCTGGCAGCTCTGTATTGCAGGAGTCCTGGGATGTCCTGTCTTGAAGAGGGGAAACCAGTTCACCTTGGCTTTAGAACTTGGGAAAATGTCAGTGCCGGATTACAGCGCAAGGAAAACTCAAACACCCATCTCCGACTTGTTAAGTCTCTTGAGGAGTCAGATGGAAACTATTCGGCCTTGTCAGAAGCTTGCTCTCTTAGAGGCTCCTGTTTCTCGGGCAGTAACCACAAGCACAGAGCTCAGCAGGCCAGTCGCAGCGGTGTTTCGCCAGCTCTGCACAGCCCCGTGTGACTCAGAGGAAGACTCAGGCTTTGCCATCAGTTGACATCTATGGAAAAACACTCCTCAGGAATCACAGAAATCAAGCTGATGGCTGGTTTCTTTCCTTTTCCGTATTTTTTTCTGCTTCTTCTGGCTCCCAAAGGACTCTGTTTAGGTTGACAGTTCACAGGAAAATGTGGATTTCCCATATTTTGGTACTTTGCTGTATCACTTGTATCACAGCAAAGTTTGCAAGTGCCAAGTGCAAGGATATCAGCTGTGGTTGCTGCTGGAAAGAACCATTCCCTGGGAGAGCACGTGATTGCTATAAACAAAACCAGAGATACAAAAAGAAAATATATACTGCCATAATCCCTCTTCACAGAGCTTCAGACCAACATCTCCTTGGGTCTGATGCATCTTTCTCTTCCACCAGCAGATGGGATAAGTTAGTGAAGTGACCAGTTCTCTTCCAGTGGCCTGAACGATGCTGGATACTGTTTGAAAACCTAAATAAGAACATATTTTGTTGCCTCATGGCTTCTGACACAGTCAACAGCAGCAAAACCAAGCCTTACAGGCAGAGCAACTTTGAGGTAATAGACCATACTACAGTCAAAGTTGGATGACCAAGACTATAGTCAAAAGCTTGAGACAGGCAAAAAGACATTCACCTGGTCTGTGGAGCCAAGAGTTTACTGTTAGTTGATTAAAGTCCTCACAGTAAAATTAAAATGCAGCAGTTGTTATTTTCAGTTCTTCTGACTCCGAAGGTCAATGGTGCTGGTTGTCCTAATGATGAATGTGGAAATTATGACAGATATTTGGCATCTTTATCCTTTAGCCGGGAGCAGTATTATGCTCATTGTGGAGCTGCATCTTCCATGGTCCTAGATCTGCTTAGGGTTTCTTGTATGCATTTTCTAACTTGCACTTCCTTCACTTGTTTCCAATTCTGTGCTGCACTCTTTTTCAGTCCTCTTTGTTATCCCCAGAACCAGTGTCCCTGTTACCACTGTCCTTAAAAACAGTATGGATTCACAGATTTACTTCCCACACTGAGCAAGGATTTATTGCTGGGATCTGCATTCCCAGTCTGGGCTCTGGTGTCAGCCTGTACCTGCACTCTGCTACCATTGCATTTTATTTTACACTTAACAGTTCACTCTGCACAAAGTACTTGTTATTACTGCCTATATATTAAAAACAGGCCTTACACCATACAAGTGCACCAGATTAAAGCAAATTTAGGCTAGGTAACTACTGCTGCAGTTGGAATCAGCTAAGGCTATGACAAGTCATGAGTCCATGCACTGTCAGGTCAAAGCAAAGCTTATGTCCTCTAGCTAGTAATGGCAAAATTACAGTTCTTGAGCTCCAATGTGCTACCCATCCTCCAGGTCTCTAGAACCTGTCCACCCAATCTCAGCTCCCTCCAGTTTCCTCACTTTATCAACAGCCTGCATAATCCCAAAGTAGAACCACAAGGGCACCTTGACTCCATGTGAGTGGAAAACAAGAAATAGTTTTAGGGTTGTTCATGCCAGTGGCCCAGCTCTGTGACGAAACACGAAATGTATTTCTTCTCATTTTGCTCTGAATAACATCAGATTGGTTATGGGGAGGATCTTTGCAGACACCCCATCTCCAGACCAGAGGGAGTCAAGGAGTCCTTTCCATTGCAATATCCCATTGAGATGGGGATGTGACAGTTTTGGAGGCATCTTCTATCATGCTTCCCCCAGCTTCTTACAGCTTCAGAGTCTGGATCCTACCAAGAGAGCTTTCCCATGACATCAGTGAATGCAAGTCATACAGGATAGGGTTGGATATTGGTGGAGAGGGACACTCCAGGAGTTTCACATGCTGGGGCTGCTACCACGTACCCTGACTCCTCGCCAGGTCTTCCACAGGTGTTCTCTCTGTATGGCAATGGAGAAGTCCTTCACAAGGTGTCTTCTCATGAGTCATCCATGTAGCACCAGGGACACAGCATGAATTTCAAAGGCGTTCTTCATCAGGGATATCCACTTCTGCCTGGCCTCTGTTGTAGCTCTGCCTCCTCATCCCTCAGAGGTCTACTCAGGAACGAGAGCTGCCTCTTTTTCACTGATGCAGCGGGGAATGACCTGGCAGGTTTTGGCTGTGTTCCCTTCTCTGGGGAGAAGGAAATATTCCTTGTGCTGCCAGAGGAAGGGAAGGGAGCTTGCAGGGAGCCACGCTGCCCACAAAGCAGCCGTTCAGCAGCCGTAGGCTCCACATGAGATCAGGCTTGGCGGGAACTGCCGTTTCAGGTTAAGAAAACCCAACAGCTGTTTGCGGAAAAGAAAAAGGAGACAGAGTGTCCCTGGCGTGGCGTGGCAGCCCGAGGGGACTCCTCATCTCCGGCAGGTGGGGAATGGGAAACAGCCCCAGCCCAGGCCCTGCACTGCAAGGCAGCAGGAAACTCTCCTTTTGACTTTCCCTCCTCCAGGGGCGGGATGCGGGGTGGCCACTGAGCCCAGAGTCCAAAAGGAGACAAGACAGGTTCTCTTGGAGTTTTTTTGTGCATTTCTCAAGTGTCAGCCTCTGGGAGCCCATTAGAGTGGGAGTTTGTTGGTTTTTTAGCATTATCTCTTCGCTCTTGGGATCTGTAGGGCTTCTGCTGGGGTTGGTTTGTAGGGTCAATGAATGATACAGCTGGGCCCGGCCCCCTGGAGGTCTCTGGTCTAAACCCCTAGGTAAAGCAGGGCCTATTTCATTTGGCTGCTTTGGGACCGCATCCAGCTGAGGTTTGAGTATCTCCCAGGACCTAGACCTTGGGGCCGCTCTGGGTCTCTTATTGGACAAGAGCCCTCACGGTGTGCTAATTTCTCCTAGTGTCTGTTACATAAGCTGGGTATTGGCTCCGTCTTCTCCTTGGCTTTTCTTGGCCCGTGGCGCCAGCAAAGCTCCTCGCTGCCCCTG
>JAVCKT010096208.1:0-13439 GCA_032273925.1 Rhynchotus rufescens
CCCGCGCGCGGCCTCCTGCCCCTGCGCGCCCGCCGGTGCTCCCAGGCCTCTGCGCTGAGCAGCGCTGGTGGCAGCGGGGCCCGCGCTCCTGGTGCCCTCGGGACCCCGCTCCTTAGCCAGGGTGCCACGGGGACACGGAGAGGAGTTGGCGGGCGGAACTGGAGCTCCGTGTCTCTCCGGGGATGACGGCGTGTGATGGGGGCCTTTCCTGCTGGAATAAAGCAAAACTGAGGTGTTTCCTACCGCCCGTGAAAATAAAGCTCCCCCCACATCAATCTGTGAAAATTGGCTGATGCGTTGAGGGAGAAACGAAGATAATGCTGGTTTAACGTCCCGTAGTGCTGCTCATGAGCAATCTGGGCGCCTTGGCCCCAGTGCCCTTTCCTGGCCCGCTGTGGTGGCCGCTGAGCACGCGGCATCCCCTGCCTCCCACGAGGTGCCCCGTATAATCGGGATGCACTATATACAAAACTGATTTTATAGTTCATATCCCGCTGCTATCTGCTTCGGCCTGCGTGGACATCTGGCCCGATAAATCAGTTTATATCTTATAATGGTAGGGAAGAGGGCTGCAAAGTCAACTTGCTTTACCCTGGATTCATGAGTTTCCCACTGCAGTTGGCTCCTAAGTCTTGCTGATTCCTCTAAGTTGTTGCACCAGCTTTCTGTGGTACGCAATAACTTTGGATACTTCCCTACTTGGGTTCCCAGAGCGAGACCCCCATCTTAATCTTCACAAATGGACCTTATAGGAGAATTCTGTGGATATTTGTATAAATTCTGCAATGTTTTTTAATTTATTTTAATGTGATTGGGCTGAGTTTAAACTATTTTGAAAAGGTAGTTTCTAATTATTCTTTCTAAAATAGTAATTATACTTTTAAAAATATTTAAGTACATATAGTATGAACTCATTCTAACACCAAGAATCCCATGACTTTAATTGTTAAATAAAAAGCCTAAGTTCTGCAGTCACCAGCTGATTTTTCTTTAAGCCTTTTAGATAGCTGGAATTTCTCATTCACCCGATTTTATCATGAGGAAATATAACATTGGAGAAATCAGCTAATTATAGTAGCTATTATTTAATCTTAATCTTCTCAAAATTAACATTTAACATCATTGGCATTTTTGGTTCTCTAGGCAAATTTAATCAATGGAATCATTCTTTCTTAATTTTCTTTTGAATTTCAAATATGTAATAACAATATTCTTTATTTCCTAAACCGCACAGATACGTAGCTTTGCCCTTTGCTGGCCTGCAGCCTAGCAAACTTCCAGTGTTTGGGAAAAGCAGCGACAGTCTTGGTGGAGAATGGAGAATGGCATCTCCTATGTCTTCCTTATAGTGATAAAAAAGTCTAGTTTATAGAGATTAAAAAAAGTCATGGAAAACTGTGTCTTCACTGGGCTCAGCCTTGTTGATATTCTTGCGCCGTGAAGAGTTTTGCTTGCTCGCTGTTGTTTATAAAACACGGCAGGAGCTATTTGC
Organism: Rhynchotus rufescens; assembly: GCA_032273925.1. NCBI lineage: Eukaryota > Metazoa > Chordata > Aves > Tinamiformes > Tinamidae > Rhynchotus > Rhynchotus rufescens. The sequence continues at coordinate 1,493 of JAVCKT010096208.1, forward strand.
AACTTTAAAGGGTGCCTTGTTCAGGAAAGGGATTTGCCAGCACTGACTGGCAACATGGATACATTAAAATGTACCCACTAAACTGTGTCCGTGTTGCTTAAGCAGCTCAAAGAAAAGTCTGTGGGACATGAGGGGAAAATTGTTGGTGAATTGGCAGTATTCTGTAAGACTATGAACTACTTCGGTTTTTACTGTTTTGAAGTGTTCACCGAAGTGATTTACAGAAGGAAGTTAACTGCAGTTGCTGCAGAAAAATAATTATTATATTCTGTTACCATTAGATTGATATTTGAATTATTACCAACTTTTTCTGTTGGTAATCACCAACAATCTGTTGGTAATCACCAACAATCACCACTAGAAGAATTTGCTACTAAAATATATTTGGTGCTTATAACTTTGATCACCTTTCTATTACATGATTTGCCATATTTTCATATATTAAGGCTTTTTTTTTTCAGTCAGAAGATAAAATTTCAGAAAAAGAAACAGGAATGTACTGGAAATTCCAGTTGCTCCTTCTTAATGGTTTACCATCTCCTAGCCATTATTCAAACAGTTCTTTCCTTGACAAATAATCAAAGCTTTTGAAAGCTACTTACCCCAAGCCTCCCAACATTTTTTTCCCTGTCACTGAAGTTCAAAGCATCCTATTAATTATCATCACTTGTGAGGAGGTTTATGAATTTGTAAAATGTAAAATGAGACACAGTGAGAATTTTAATAGCTTTTTTTTAACTGAAATTTGTAAAACAGAAGTTTCTGCAAGTTTCTAAAAGTGTTACTATCACTGTATGTTGATACAGCGTTGGCAGAAGTCTCATGCAAAAATCCAAACCAACCTCAGGATCCACTTATATGGCTTAAATAGCATTTCTAATTCTTCAAGTCAGACATTATAATTACAGCGCTCATTAAAATAGTTTTTGAATTCAGCTAGCTAAATTAAAAGGTAACTAGCTTGATCTCTGCATGGAGCCACTAACAGGCAAAGACAGATCTGCAGCACGGGCCTCATTATCAAATGGGATACCAGCAGCGGTGATCCTTCTCAGCAGAGAGGGGCAATTTGCTCTGTGCTTGAAGACCTTTTGCCTTCCACCTGCTTCTTTTCCCTCCAGCAACAGCTTCCTAGAGACCAGGGCAATATATATACATGTATATATATGTATTAATCATTGGAAAAATAAAGAGGTAGGATACTCTGATTACAGAAGACACCAGACCATTGATAAATGGGGAGAAAATAAAAAGCAGATGAAAAATATTAACTTTTCACATACGGATCCAGCTGGATCCGTGGAGAGGAATTTAGGAAAGATACTTACTGCTATGGCACTTAGGTCCAGCACTGCCCCATCTGCAGTCTGTCTCCAGCAGACCTGCTTAGATCTTTGCATCAGGCTGCATCACTTTTACTTCTGGAGGATTATTTACACTACCAGTTTCTAGAACTATGTGGGTCTTTAGCAACCAGCTCAGATTTCCCAAGTAATTCCTCAAAGCAGTTGTCCTGCAGAGCCTTGATACAGAATTGCTATGTTTATTAGATTGCATTGCACCTCAGCTACTCCTTCCAGACTCAAACTGTCTCTGCAATTAATCTACAGTAGAGCTGCAATTAATCTACAGTGGAGATAATCCAAATTAATCGTAACTGGGAGCTGGCTGTCAGCACACATCTCATGTGTTCCATGTCCCAACCTCTGTGTCACATCACTCCCACAACTCATCATTTTCTTGCCACAGAAACACAGTTTGCCACTTCATAACTCTGGAGTGCTATATATTTTAACCCTATTTTTTTATTTATATTTTCTGAAGTAATTTTTCCATTCATATTTTGGAAAGGTTTGAAAAACTCTGCCCTACCAAATTCCAATTTTATTTTGCCACAGGCTGTGCAAGTCCAAAGATATGGACTTTAATATTAAATCTAGGGCTCTGGTGCTGCAACTGCCAATGAGTATGAGATTGCATTGAATTTGATGTAACCGCTTACATAAGTAAAGCTATTCAGGTGTCTGTGTGTTGTGGTGCTTTCATGTTTGCCTCTGATTTAAGACAAAGAATATGAGGCTAGAAGTTACACAGCTTGATACACATGTTTTCAAATATACTTGCATGCCCCTGATATCACAGTATGGTTAATGGACTAATTTAAGAGAGATGGAAGAGATGTGAAGGCAAAAATCATTCCTAAAGAAAGGGAGTGGGAGGAAAAAGTGGTTGTCTTAAGGAATGATTATCAAACAAAAAAACTACGGGTATAATTATTCTGACGCATTTTATTACTTCCTGATTCATAAAGTGACTGACTTTTTAGCTGGTCTCCCAACCATTAGTGAAAACTGGGGGGGTTTTGCTCTTATACACTGTGTCATAATCAGCTTGAGAATAACTGTAGTCTGAACATGCACAAAGGCAAGTGGAATTTAAATTCCCAGCAAAACCCAGAGCAGAACATCTCCTGTTTGCCCCTGTACTGCTTACCTGAGCCCATGGTATGCAGCACTGCTAAATCACAGGTATCTTGTACCTATACAGGAGATGGCCACATCAGTTGGTTATGCTCTTTCTAAGCAGTAGTGGTAATCAGGAGTTTGGTTTCAGTTTTCTCTCTACCCATGTTGTAGACCAAATTCTTACTTGTGTTTTGAATACCAGAAATATTTTTGCATGCATTTCACATTCCTCTCAAGATCCTCTCAACTTATCACTTGCTTAGCTAATAGAAGGTGCATATGGTATATTAGTTAGTAGTGGAGCTAAATTCCTGTTACTGCATTTCTGGTGCAGGAGTTTCAATAGATCTTTTGCTTTGCTAACATTATTATTTTAGAATAGAGGGTCTGAAGGGACTCTGTTGTCCTATAATACTCATAATTTGTGAGGAAAATGGATGACCCCCAGCATCTGATGATTTGCTATGAAACACTAGATTCTGTTAAAATGCTTATTAAATAAAGGGTAAATTCAGCCCATCTGAGAATGGAGTGGTTGGTGGAAGAAATTATCAGTGCCTTAAATGACTGCTTTTTGGAATGGACTGTTTCAGGGAGTAAAAGGAAAGAAACTAATCCAATGAAGTTGACAACAACAGTTGTTTCAATAAGTAATTATAATTACGCTAGTAATTAATAGTGTAATTAAACTCAACAACCTCAGCGAACAAATTACTACAAAACTAGTTCTAAAATTCCAAAATTATTTTAAATATACACCGGTCAAAAAGATTTTGACTCCAAAGAGAAGAAATTAGCTTCTTTGGGACTACTGTTAGTGGACTTAAATTGCTTAAATTGATTGGCAGAAGACATGCATACTCCTAAACAAAAAGCAAGGAGCAAGTTAAGGGAAAAAAAAAAGTTTAAATCAGATGTATTCAAGAACCGCTCCCTACCCCAAGATAATAAAAAACAATAGAGATTTAGTTCAAAGAGGTGTGCATGAAATTGAGTGCACAATATACAAGTCTGCCTGTCAGGTGAACATATGCTGCTCATTTTCCACTTTTCTGGCTTCCTCTTCACACTCCTCAGTGGTGGCACTGGCTGCTGTTGCACTGCACCACTCCCCTTCTTCCATTTTGTGATCAATTCTGAAATTTGGGGCCTTGAACAGAAAGGTGCCACGCAGGTGCACAAAGCTGCTCCCTGCAGCCTTGGGTGATCCTTGGAGCCCTCCGGGAAGACCCACCCTTCCATGGCACAAGGACTCATTACTGACATAAAGCTGACAGGAATCAGGAACTGAAAACAGGTCTCCTAACTGCTAGACTTATTCCCTGGAAACCAGCTGTATTTTTTCTCTGGACAGATGCATCCACAGCAAACAGTCCAGCAGCCACTCTGCAGATAGCAAGAAAGCAAAATATCTCTGACTAATGGGTTTGGTCCCACGTCTGTGCTGAGCGCAGGGTCAGCGGGCTGATTGCTTCTGGGGAGTACGTGGGAATGAGAACAAAGCCAGACCAAACGGGAAGGCACAGCTGCATTACGTCAATGCTGAAGCAATTTGAAAGTGATAATCAGGAATGAGAGCTGCGAAACCTAAGACAACTAAAATGAATTTAGTCTTGGTCTTTTGAGAAAGACCTACTTCTCTGTTATATCAACCTACTTCTTATATAAACCTATTTCTCTTACATCAGGATCTTCTTCTGAGTCTCCTCAGACTCTCCTCCTCAGTGTAACTGATAGTTCGGGTCTGTGTCGTGTTCTGGTTGAATCAACACCCCATGCTTACGGCAGCCTCTGGAACTCTGGTTCCCCCTTCCTCCCCCTTTCTCCATGCTCCCCAACATCTACTGCAAAAACAGGTTTGTGAATGTGTTTTGTTCAGGATTATGCAGGATGAGAAATATTTACAGCATTTTGGGATGCTACCAGTGAATACCAGTGTGTCCCGCAGCCACTAACCCCTTTTCCCATTTAGCAGATGCATTTTTGCTCCAGAATCTTTTGCCAACCTTTGAATTCCCAAGCACCCTCGACTTGTTTTTGACATCTTTTATTCTTCTTATGCAGACCTCATTTTCTGAACTTCATCTTTTCTCCCAGACAGGTTGTGCTTGCTGATATGCTTACCTATTCCTCAGCTATGAGGAATAGCTGAGCTCTCTGTCTATTATTTACTTCTTTTTCTGCTATTGGGGATGTATATGATGCATCATATTTATGTTTACAATTTATATGTTTTATGCCTTTGTTTTATCTGTTCTTTTGTTTAAAGAAGCATTGCTACTATAGCAACAGTTGCATCATGTGATATCTTTGATATTATCAAGATACCAGATACTTGTTAAAGAACAAATCCATGTGCTAGATGAAATTTACTACCCCTTAGAATGTTTTAAAATAAACATTTTCATTTAATGTATTTGGCACCACTAATATTTCAGCATATTTCAGTATATATATTTTCAGTATATAAACCACTCATCTAGTGTTTTAGTGGAGCGACTAGAGATTACAGAGTACAGTAGAAAGAGTAATGGATATTCTTTTCTGTTGCTTACTGACTGTGGAGAACTTATTGTTACTTTTCTTTTTTTCCAGAGGAAAAGCTGTTCAAACCTGCTGGGACATTTTGGTGTTCACTAGAGTGACACACAAAAAATCCATTGCCAGTTCCCCCTAACAAGAAGGCTCTGCCTTTTGAGAATGTGATCTCCAAGGGCATCGAGTGGCAGCAAAGCCCTCTTGACCCTACTTTGAAAGCTGACGTTGCCATTGATAACTCGATCTGGACTGAGTGTTTTTGAGACGACTGCATAGGGGAGGTTTCTCATCTTCTTTTCATACTTACGCAGCTAATGATTTTGTCTTGGTCTAAGCACCTTACGTACTTTTCTGTTCCTGCTTATCCCCACGGTGCCTGGTTGCTGCTCGCTATGAGCTTTTAAGCAAAACGTTCCCTGCAATACTACCAAGCCTTGTGTAGAGACCCACATGTTTTCTCATAGGCAAAGAGGACGGATTTGGGTTCTGGCTGCTTGTTTTGCTTTGGCATGTTTGCATAGAAAAACAAGATTATTTTTTCCATTCTGAGCATTGATTGGACAACTGTGCCATACTTTCTGCTTGAGTAAATCAGTTTGGACATGTATATCTAAAGACATATGAGGTACTTAGGCATGGTTATGCCTTTTAACCTGAAAGGAAAAGTTAATGGTGCATTACCCCAAAAATTGCATTAGGAAGATAAAAAGATTTGTTGTCTGGTAACCTCTGTAGAAACAGTAACCTGTGCAGTAAAATTAAAGGAAATGACAATGTTTCCTTCTTCTTTGTATAACCTGCCACAAGCTTTTTAAAATCCATCACAGGGATCTTGCGCTTTATTTTTCCTGGGTAATTTCGAAACTTCGTGAAGCTCAGAAATTACCTGATCACTTCTGCTAAAATTCTTCTTGCCTTTCATTCTACTATAAACATCTTCTTATGGTTTTGATGCAGACGTTCGACAACCAGTCTGTTGGCCAAGGTGTGGGAGGCAAATAAATGAAGAGACAAGTCCTGCAAAGGTGCTATATCTCAAACTGGGTTTCTAAATACCAAAGCAATATGCTGCTAATTTGTAGATTTAGAGCAGGCTGTCTGAAAATGCTGGTTTGCTGTCTGTGAAATGGTCTGCTTGTTCTGTCTGGCCTTTGAAGCAGGCAGTGGTGACAGTGTGGGCATGGTAAGGGCATGTGAGACAGCAAGTGTGATTGGTACCATGCCAGTTATTCTTCCAATCCAGGGGAATTGCTGTCTTAATATATTTTTTTCCATTTCTTTTCAGCTCACAGAGACTGCAAATTAGGATAACTTCAGATTAATTCTCAACATTATAGTCTGCTGTGTATTTAGATTCTGAGGGTGCTACCAAAAGTTTTCTGTAGGATGAATATTTAGGAAGTTACAAATGCTAGTTATTTTTTCTTATTTCCCTTAGTACTTTTGAAGTCTGTGGAATTGAAATTCCAAGTTCCAGACTGCTGCTGACAATAGGATTTTTAAACTGTCCATAGAGCATTCAAAACAGATGCGATACATAACGGGTCTTCCTGCATATCTGTAATGTTGTAGCCCTGAGCATTGATATAACAGTCTTTGTTTTGAAAATTAAAGGACAGCAGAACTTAACCTAAAGCTCTTAGGAGTATAGAGATTTCTTGAAGTCTTCCTACCTTTGTAGGTATCAAAGAGTTTTGCTAAAATTACACACATTTCTGGCAAAGTACTTTTGTTGGTAGAAGACACCATTCCTGATATATCCTCCACAAATGCTGCCAGTCCAAAAGATGAGCTGAGCAGTGTTCATGTAGAGATTTGTTATATTTAAGAGCTGATAGGAGTTCCTAAGTTCCAGAAGTTCCTTATCTGAATTTATCCTGATTGCATTTCTGTTTTTTGCAAACTCTACTGACAGTTCAGAGTCACTCCTGTATGTGGGGCTACAGTAACTATACTGCTCTTGAATGATAAGGCTTTTTGCTGGGGTATCTGAGAACTTTGCATTGCCCCTGGAGGATGAGAAGATGGGTATCAGATCCATAAACAGTGGAAATTTTCTATCTTAGTTGGCCAGTATATGTAAAGGGAATGAGCTGCTGGCAGAGTTGCATTTTAAAATCTCTGCTTCAAAACACAAATTTAAAACACTTTTATTCCACTTAGGATTGGTTTAGTTATAAAGAAAATACATCATCAAAGTTGAAGCAATTTTCTTGTTTTCTGTAAAGAAAACTATGTACATGTTTATCTGACCGTACAGAAGAGGTGAAGTTAAAATTACCAAGGTCAAGGAACCATATTTCCTCTCTGTCTTCCCTGATGTAATAAATGACAGTAACTTGTTGATGACAGTAGTAATTCTGCTTTGCTAATGATAGAAAAATCAGTAGTAAAAATATAACTTATTTTTGTTCTAAAATTAATATCTGATAACAGAGTAAGTTGAGAGACTTCTTGCTGGAATTTGTAATATTTAGAGAAGACTTTTAAATCGCATTGCCGTTATCCTATCTCCTCGTGCTACCCTTTCTACTTGGCTTCCCTTATTAGGCAGAAAGTCTGATTATCCAAATGGTGCAGGTTTTCCAGGCAAATACCCTCGGTATTTTTCTATGTCTCTTTTAATGCATCTGTGCTCTCCTTCCAGCTAATGTAGCATGAGTGTAGCTGCCGGCTGGTAACTCCATGGATTCGGAAGTCTGTCACAGCTGGAAGTGGGCTTGTTGTTTACCCATTTCAGAGAATAACTATTGCTTGCTAAAGAGAGAGATTCCTCCAGAAACTCTGTAGCTTTTAGAAAATACACTCCTACCTAGATTTGCATAATATTTACTGTCTGCAGCAAATACTACATTTTCGTCTTTGCTTAAATGAAGAAAAAAGAAAGAAAAAAACACCCTTGGCTTTATTCTTTTAATTGTGGAGAATAGTAAGAAGTTCTGGAACTTCCCAAACTCTTCCTCTGCAGAGCACTTGTTTCTTAGAGTTGATTTGTTCATTTTCACTGCTCTGATGTGAAATAGATCCACGATGACAACCCCGTGATGAATGTTGATACCAGAAAACTCTGTTCAGGTCTTATTTTAAAACCTCATATAGTACCTTATATAGATTTCAGACACCTGCAGATTTTATGCTTGATAGAAAATTGCCATTAACGTTTAATACTGTGGTAGAACTAAATCCAAGGGATTTGCTGGAGACTCTAGGAGTTTAAGCTATGAAGAATTAGCATAAAATAGCTGTGTGACTTCCAACCTCTTAAAAAAAGGACAAAATAAGAAGTAGAATCAGAGAAAAGATCTTTATTATTTTTTTTTGCCCTTGCTTGTCTTATATAACCCTTCCTCAAAGAAGAACCCGATCTCCTTTAGAGTAATGAGCAGTATGTGCTGCAGTCGATTCTCTTTCTGCCCGTTGATTTTGTTTCCGATGGAAGTCCTACTCCCTTTCCCCACAAGATTCCCTCGTTCCTCTTGGCCTTCAGTCAAGAAAATCTACTTAGGGCTCCCCAGCTGTGAGGACAGTGTCTCTGCATGAGCCAGAGCTCCCATGGCACGAGGCACCTTCCCTGCTGGTGTCCGTGGGGAGACCGTGGTGCCTTCTCGGCACCTCCTGCGTCTGCTGCACGGACCCGGAGCCTGCTCGGATAACGTGCGTGTGCAGGGCCTGCCCGTTGCTCCTGGGCTCTGGAATCACGTCAGGTTCAAAGGCTGAACTGCACTTTTGCACCTTTAGAGATTAGTTAGATCTAATATGCTACAAAATAGTACATTTTTCCCCTGAATATTCAAAGTACTGTGTGATAAAGAGCCTACAAGGGGAGATTAGTATTATTAAGTGACTTTGAATTAATGGCTATTTGATGGTTTTCTTCTCACTCCTGAGTGGAAGAATTTAGGCCTGGGAGAAGCAGGTGAGACACTTTGCTGAGCCAATTTGCACCTTCCTTCTGTGTCATATAGGGACTCCAGGGGAGTCTCCAGGGCAGCGCAGATGTAGCTCTCCCTTTTTCCAACTTCCACACTGTCTTGTGGCAGTATTATGAATATAATCTCTCTGCATTTTTTCCCATCTTTTCGTAAGAAGTATTTCCCAGCTGTCTTTTAGGACTTGCAAGCAGCCTAGTACTGTCAGCTGGCACTTAGGAGTGAGTATTGAGCAGGAGAAGGAGATGGGTCGTCTCACTCTGTTTGCAGGAGGCTCCCTGGCTCCCACTCTCACTGTGGACCTTGCCAAGTCTCCCTTCCTTGGGGCAGATCTACAGGTTTTCTCTAATTTCTCCCCGTGCCCTTGGCTCTGCGTGTTGAGCTGCATAGCTGCTTTGTGAAAATAATAGCACAATTCAACTTGTCTTTTTATGTGTTGGGGGGTTGGTGAAAAGTAAGAAAAGGTGCAAGTTGTCTTTGTAAGTTCTCCCCCTGTTACAATAGTTCTCAAAGAGAATAAAGTTTCAAATTTCTTTCCTGACTGGGAATTTATATGCCAAGCGTTAACCTGGATATACATATTTTTAATTCAGGATTTATATATCTCTGGAAATATGGGTATATAATAGAAAGCCTGACAGACCCTTTAGCTGTGGTGTCAGTAATACATTGATATAATTTGTTACCTCAGCTAAGGTGTTTTGCCTGAAGAGGTGGAATACATTTATGTATGGAAAGGTCAGTTTTAATTAATAAGCTGTTTTCATCATTCAGGGCCAGTATGAATTGCTTGTAACATTTGTGTGAAATAGTTTTCAATATAAAAATAAAACAAATTGAGCTCTATGTCACATTCATCATCCCCAGTAACCCATTTAAATGTCAAAAAATCAGTACAGACCAAAAGTCTATTTCTAGGGGCCTCAGTAGCCCTATTTATCAGAGTGAAATAAGATATTATCATCCCATTATTCCATCATATGCCTTCTACACATTTCATTTTCTCTAACGTAGAAGATAGTTTTTCCGTTGTTAAATATTTGTTGCCCAAACAGTACAGAGAGAAGAAAGTGCTGAACCAATGTCACAGGGATAAATAGTTATATTTATGCATTTCTTCTGTTATTTCATATTCATGTATAATAAAATATGCAAACGCTAACTTGTTTTCTTTTCTCCCTCTATATTTATCAAATATTAAAAAAATCCCTATATCACTGTGTTTTTGCATCCCTATTTGGAAAAGCAGATTTTGGGTAGTGCAGTTTGTTAGACGAAGTTTTCAATATGTACACTACGGACATATATTGGGAGTCATCATGCAGTAGTATAGAAAATTTCTTTCCTCATATATTTCATTATGAAACAGAGCAAACTTTTTAAAAAAAGTTTTTTCATTCCTGTTTTTTTTTTTTCCTGAGGTTTTTCTTTTAAGGAAGGAAGGTAATTAGTCTTTCATACGCCTCTGTGAGTGTATATCTTTCCTTTTTAATATCTTTCGATTTCCAGATATTGGAATAGTGGGAGTTATAGTCTCAAAAGTTCTAGATTTGTTTAAGATTCATGAAATCAGGCAGCTGGGTAGAGCAGAAGGATCCTGTTAATGCCCATAGTGTGCAAGAGGCTGAAACAGGGATCCAGCTCCTGAAACGCTGGAGAACCTATGCCCAATATACATTGGAGAGTGCTCCTGTGAAAGAAGGAGGTCCAACTGAAGATGATGCTTTATTGCACATGGCAGGTATGCAGCTGTGCTTATGGAAAAGAGGAAAAAATATTGCAAAGATACCCATCACTAAAACTTAAAAATTACAGAAGTTAAGATGTTTAGATTCAGGAAGCAAGATGTTGGCAAATTGCACTGTGCTTTAATTTAGCTTTTTAAACTAGTCTTAGAAGTTTACCAGCAGGAAATTGGGAGAAGATATTTTCCAGGAGAGTTTATAGGAAGAAAAGGTGAGTGAAGCAGAAAAAGAAAGGAAACAAACCCCTGCACAAAAGGAGAACAGAGAAATGCTATTGTGTCTTCAAAATATGTATAAAAAAAAGAGGAATGGAATAATAGAATTGCCAATAGATTTATCTGATATAAAGAGAATTTATCTGTTTATCTGATATAAAGAAAAATTAAAAATGGATGCAATGCATGAACGTGCAAGAAAAAAGGAAAATTAAGGATCAGAATTCCAGATGGCTTTAAGAAATCTAACAACCAGCTCTCTCAAACACCACTTAATAAGACAGTCCAAGCTGTCTACCAAGGCAGCCATGGATAAACCAGGAAAAATACGTAATGTTTCTCTCTCCTTCCCTATCCAAAATAAAAGGAAAACTCAGTGTTTCCTCCCCACATCAAAGCTGCTGTCTCCGTAACCTCAAGTAACAACCAAGTTCTTATTGTTAGCAACAACTTTACAGAACAGAGTAAACTATTTTGATTGTGTCATATGTATTGTCCCGAGTGAAGACAAAAGGACTTCCCTGAGATGCACTAAGGAAGGGACATGGGCTGGAGCCGAATCCTTCGCTCTAGAGGATCCTGTTTTCAGACCTCCAGGCCCATTTTAACTGTTATCACTCACATCACTTTGTGTGTTGTATTTAAACCACCTCACACTGCTTCAGTAAAACATTCCTCTTCTCTTTTTGAGTTGAGTGCTGGTGGGAACATATTGAAAACTGGAGGAAGGGTCCAAATGTTTGAAGAAGGGGGAAATGTTGTCTCTATCTGATACACCTCTCGCTCCTCCCCACTGTCAGCAACATAGTGCAATGGGGACTGGCTGCAGGAGGCTTCCCAAACTTCCCCTTTTTGCCTCTTTGTCTCACTAAAACAAGGACTTAAAGAGAATATTTGCATAGTTTTGCAGTTACAGAAAATGTAATGCATGTACCAGTAATATATAGAAATTGCTGGGTAAATATCAAAAAAAAAAAAAAAAAAAATGAAAGAAATGAAAGAATGCCCTTGCTTGTGTCTATGTTAAACTGGTTCAAATTCGTTGTTATATGGAA